>VXBP01006393.1:23042-34895 GCA_013400115.1 Rhinopomastus cyanomelas | reverse complement strand
GCGGGATCCAAGATGGAGACCGACCGCATGGCTGTTTCAGCAGGGTCACACCCCTCCACACACTCTACACGTGGCTGAGACGGTCTTCCAAAGAACCTCTCCTCTGTCCTCCTGTCTCAGCTCCAGGAGGTAGAGGAGTAGTCCAGCTCACCACGATGCTGAAGGGCTGCTCCGTGGGAGGGGGGTCATGATGGCAAATCTGTACCAGTCTTGCTTCTCCGGTCCGTGGTCAGGATCATGTGGCATCAGGTCCGGGCCAGCATCAGGTCCGCGGCTGCAGTAGTGAGGGAACCAGGGCTGGCACCGCAAGGGGCTGTCCTCCTCCACCTGCCATTTACAGGAGTGGAGAGGACGCAGCAAGCCCCGCTCTATTCCATTTCCGACAAGAAAAAATGGTGAAGGGAGCTGCTGGAGGCCACAGCCGATCTGCCTTCCCCACCCCCACAGCCACTACCCCGCAGCCCCAGAGAGAGATCAAAGACTGCATTCCGCTTTTTATAGGCTGACCTAGCCAGACCCTTCCAGGGCAGGTCCCAGGACAGTATCACCTCCCCCAGGACAGGTAACTGGGGGAAGAGGTCCTCTTGAGAGTAACATAACTGTTTGTTCTTCATGAAAGTACAACTTCTGCACATCTGAAAATTCTGGTAATTTTCAAGCTGCAACAGCATCCCCTGCTAGTGCTCTGCCATCCTCACCGGAAAGAAGTTCCTTCTCAGATTCATGTGGAACCTCCTGTGTTCCAACTTGTACTCATTGTCCCTTATCCTATCACTAGATGTTACTGAGAAAAGACTGGCTGCATCCTCCTGACACTCACCAGTCACATATTTATCAACATTAATGGGGTCACTCCTCGGTTTCCTTTTCTCCAAGCTCAAGAGACCCAGTTTCCTAAGCCTTTCCTCATGAGGGAGATGTTCCACTCCTTTTATCATCTTTGAATGATGTAAATCATCCACATAACAATAATCTCACTGTTATGGTTTGTCCAATGCAGGCTCTTTTCTCAAACACAGGACACATCATTTACAGTTTTGTGTTCTTACTGATTTATAAAGTAGAGCAAATAATTTTAAATAGACAGATCTGAATAAAATATTCCAATTTGTAGACTTTTTGGCCTACTTCTGCTTGGTGATGTTTGCCTTTTCTATCTCTTTCCTGTTGCTCTAGCAGTTAAACCCATTAAATCTATAACTTCTTGTGTATAAAACATAAACATTAATTTTTCAAGCTGTTTCTTATATATGAGGAAGTATGAACTGGCTGAGGGAAATGGGGGTCTTTAGTCTAAAGAAAAGGAGGCTCAGAGGTGACCTTATTTCAATCTATAACTGTCTGAAAGGAAGCTGTAGAGAAATGGGTGTTGGGCTCATAAATAACAAGTGAAAGGACAAGAGGAAATGGCCTCATGTTGCATGGGGGATGGTTTAAGTTAGACATTAGAAAAAAAATTTCTTCATTCGAGGGTCATCATGAATTGGAACAAGCTGCCCAGGGAAGATGTTGAATGGCCATCCCTGGATATATTGACACGCATGTAGGTAGGATGCTCAAGGACACAGTTTAGTGGCAATTTTGGTAGAGCTGGGTTAATGATTGGACTTGATGATCTTAAAGGCCTTTTCAAATATAAGCTATGATTCAATGATTTTAGCTGACGGAAAAAGCTGAAGGTGAACACGAACATCTCCCATTCACTCTTAGTCCTTGTTCTTGCTCTACAATAAAAATAAAACTCTCCTTAAACATTTAGGTGTGTAACTGTCAGAACTGACCTGTGACTACTTTGACCATTAAGAGCTATCTGCTGGAATATTTATGCTGGAAAAACTTGCACAGTCATTTCATGATTTTCAAGCCACGGTCTTTGGTTGGTATCTTGAAATGAGCCAAATACATGGTATTTCATGTTATGCTCTTCATCACTGCTATGTTTGTGTTACTAAAATTCTTTGCGCAGATGGGCAGAGGCAGTGCTGTCAGAAAATTTTCAGTTGCAAATTCTCTGCTAAATCTAAGCTTTTTCTCCCTCCAATTGTTTAAAAATAAAACAAAACAAAATGCACAATATGCCTAGTTCTAGTTATCTTTTATGCTAACTTAAAGCAAAAATGTACTCCCTAACTTTACATTTCTTTTTATTCCTCCAGAAGAGAGATTGTTATGAAGAATAGTGACTACTCAGTTTATTTCATGTTAATGTTCTTTCCTGATTTTAGCCATTATTTGTCTTTTTGTTCCCCACATCCCCATCCTTCCCTACTGTTAGATTTTCTCTAGTATGGTTTTACACTACCAGAACATAGGAACTAAATGGTATCAAATAAGATCAAAGCCCCTCATCCTTCACTTCATCTAAAAGGCAGTCTGAATCTACTTGATATACTGTGATACTGTGATACTGTGATACTTTGAATTTTTTAAGACTTTAACCAACTCTTTCCTTTCCCTCATGTTCAGCAGAAAACTTGTATTTTTCACACTGGCAAACAGAAATAATTGGAAACCCACTGTCTGATAAATTGGAAAAGAGAGGTAGATTATCTCCTAATAGCATCTGTGCATGGAGCAAGATTTTATTCTTTTTCACCTTCTTCTATTTGTATTAAAGCTGACACAGGGTTAATCACATCTTGTACACAAGTACATATGCAGAATTTTTCCTATCCTGCATCAGTTGAATTCTATGAAAATGTTCAAACTGACCTTTTTTGAGAATTTGTAAGTTATATGGCTGAAATTATGTTGCATGAGGTACTATGTGTCTGGACTCTATTTGCTATATACCATGTGCTAACTTTTTCTTTAAACAAATTCATTCATCCAGTATGGGAGAAGTAACAGAATATGACCTTGGTGACTTCTGATAGTATCATATGCAATGCAAACAATATCTTTGCTTTTTCTCAATGAGAAATATATTCATAGAAATGGGTCTTCTCCCAGTTGCCTCAAGTTGTTGAGTCATAGTCTCCACCTGCTTGACCCTTACCTGCTCATGAAATAAAGCCTTCAGCGTCTGTCCTCTGACTACTTCTTCTGTGTTACTACCTCATCAAATCTACCTCTGTTTTATCAATCAGAAAATTTTACTAAAAATTTTGTAAATTTGCTAAAGATTTTGTCAAAAATGTACAATTTAGAGTAAAGTCACTTTGCAAGATGATTACAGAATCAATTCAGTGAAAGAGTGGACCCATTTCCTGCTCTGGGATTTTCGTCATCAAAAGATGGCAGGCGGGTGAGGTGTCGGCAAACGTACCTGGAAATCAGCTGAAAGGTGCAAGAGACTCTTCTGTCCCTGGGGTGGCTCAGAGTCAGGAGATGACAGGCAAATTACATCAACTTTTTGCTTTCTTGCTCTCTGGGAATAAAATCTCTGGACATACTTTCCTGCTAGAAATTTCTTCTCATTAGTATTTGAGGTGGTTATTTAATTCACTTATTACTAGTCAGGCTACTAATTTTGTCTGCATCTTTACATGTAGATGATTATATGTTGTATACACACACCCTATATCTGCAAATAGACGTGTGCACACGGATGCGGGATATTCGTATGTGCGTTCTGCAAACACATTATGTATAGTTAGGTATAAATACATCTACAAACAACATTAGTACATATAAATATGTGTAAGCTGTCACGAAATCTGATTATGATTTCTTACTTGCACATACGAAATATTTTCCAGCGTGACTTTTCCCAAAGACTCACTGCTAATGCAGTGGTATTTGGTGCTCACATATTTTAATATGCTGCATGCTTGAATGACAGATGATTATCTGACAAAGGAAATCTGGTGTTAAACTAAATTGAGCTGGTACTGCATTTAAAAAAAAAAAGAACACAACTCCAACAGAACAACAGCTAAGTATATGTATTGTGTTTTAAAAATTAAATAGCTGCCTATTGCTGGCATTGTCTTTGTCCGTGTTGACAACAAAAGGATAAATACAGTGCATGCAGTGGGTCCCTCTGGTTACACCATGAACATGACACATGTCATCCTATGATAAATTGGCTCTGTGTCTGTTCAATTTCAAATCCAAAGCTCTGGAGGCAGAGGTGTTAGGAAGCAGGCATAATTCTGGCGAGCAGAGGCCTCAGATGCACAAAATTAGTGTGCATGGAACAGATAACAGAGAGCAAGAGGGAGACGGAGAGGAAGTTTGCACAGGTTTGTCAACTTCCTGCGGTTTAGGTAGTATTGGCAGATGTTAGGTGTAAAAAAAACATCTGTAAGCACGATAATGAACGTTAGCAGAATCTGAAGTGACAACTGTATCAAGTACAAATGCTGCCCTGGTTCCTCATTTGCATACCAATTAAATAAAAAAACCCAAAATTAGGTTCCAGAATTTGTCTGACAAATAATCTACGGGGCTTACGCAGTACATCTGGGTCAGACACGTTGGATGTGTGACAGATGTGGTGTCAAAAGAAGATTTCAACATGGAAAAAATGTATTCAGATTGCTACTAAGTACTGTACTTAAAGCAGAGATTAGAAAAGGGTCTAGTTCAGAAATTGCTTTAAACATGGTGGTATCTACCTCTCTCTAGGCATTTTATTGTGCATTACTGTCAGGTTTGGTATGCTGACATCTTCCTCATCAGCCACTGAAGAAAGAAGTAGGCAGAAATAGTGCTGCTCTGTACCATTACATTGTGCAGCTGTTTTATTCCCTGGGTAAATACACGTGTTTTTTGGGACTACTCAAAGAGTAAGAGACTACTTGATGTGAGTAAGGGTGGCAGACTCAAGCATCACATGCTTAAGCATTTATGCAGGATTTTACATTTTTCATGCTGCTCTGAAATATTTACCAAGTAGTTCATGTCTGTTGAAGGTTCAGGTCAGTTCTTGTTTTAGTAAAACAAGTTCGCTTGACCCTTATTTTAAGCCCAAATTGTACAAGGCATGAGTGCTGTTCTCTTGGACAAACCTCTGAGAAACTTCATCCCTCACTAATGCAATTGTCTCTGTGACAATCCCTGTGGTATCTCACACATGTGCAAATGCATTTTGTGCTCTTTCATGCTGCTCTTCCCAGCAGGGAACATGTTTCACCTTCTATTAGTAAATTCTTGTAATGTTTTACAAAATCTGTCTTTTCTTTTTATTTAACAGTCCTTAAACACATGAAGAGTGGATGTCAGGAAGATGAAGCCAGGCTTTTCTCAATGTCAGCTAATGATAGGACAAGAGTGTGAACTGGAACAGAGGAGGTTTCGTAACAATGTGAGAAGGAACTTCTTCCCAGTGAAGGTGATAGAGGAGGAATGGGCTTCCCAGGGCAGATGTGCAGTCTACTTCTCTAGAGATGTTCAAAACCCATCTGGACATGTTCCTGTGAGACTGGATCTGGAGGATCCTGCTCTGGCAGGGGGGTTGGACTAGATGGTTTTTACAAGTCCTTTCCAATCCCTAAAGTTCTGTGATTCTGTGATTCCCAGTTTCTAAATATTGCTGTTTCCAAGACACTCCTCCTTGAATATCTTAAGCAACTAAAGAGTAAGCTTCTATTTCCGTATTTGGAGATACCATTAAGACTCACATAGCCATGTACACTAGCAAAGTACATTGAAAAATTCCAGTTGAAATATTCCAGTTGCATAATTGTTATTGAAACATTCCCTTTGAAATGTTCCCATTAAAACACCGGCTGTCTGTATCCTGTTGAACAGAACCCAAATTTCCTCAAACTCTGAAAAATTATCCATCTTTCTCGTGTTGTTTGCATGGTGGTTGTTGATGTTACACAATTCCTTTGACAGCCTGAGAGACAGGTTCGTAGTATGTGCAGCACTTCAGGTAAAAATCACTATAAAGGTTTAAAAGATAAATTACAGAATCACAGAATATTAGGGATTGGAAGGGACTTTGCAATATCATCTAGTCCAATCTCCCTGCCACAGCAGGATCACATCTTAAATCATAGAATCATAGAATCATTAGGGATTGGAAGGGACCTTGAAAGATCATCTAGTCCCATCCCCCAGACACAGCAGGATCACTTAGACCAAGTCACACAGGAACACATTCAGGTGGGTTTTAAACATCTCCAGTGAAGCAGACTTCACAACCTCCCAAATCAAATTTATAAGGTAAAGTGTAAGTAAAGTATTAGTTAATTTATTAGATGTATATTTTCCCATTTATTCCTTGGTTTGATTTTTTCTTTTTTAATCTATGAAATTAATTTACACAGGGTAAATGTAGTATTTAAATATTCAAAATTTAAATGAAGAAAATCCTCCTGAAAGCACCTGTACATACGAGATATGTCTGAGTCCATTTGGTATGAGAAAGTAGGCCATGAAATTATGTGTTTAAAGAGGTTAAACTACTTGTTCTCATAGAGCTAAAGTTTTTTATAACCTCTTCTGCAAATAGTTTTCCTTGGGAAATGGTTTAACTTGGGAAATGATTTTCCTTGGGAAAATCCAGGCAGACAGAACCTACCTCACCAACAAGCATAAAGGTGCAGTTTTGTAACAGTCAGAATGTGGGAACAGTTAGAACCATAAGAACAGGGGAAGGGGGAAGCGTTTTGTGTACTAAAATGATGACTTTTACAGCATATAAAATATTTAAAAGTGAATAGAGCCAGAGCACTGTGGGTTATGCTGCTATGTGGAAGCAAAAAAAGACAAATGGTTAGTTTTGAGCCAGCAAGTGTTTCATACTGCAACCAAGGGATGCATTTTGCAGGGGTGAAATTGAGCAAAGGAAAATTTAGTCTTATGACTGGAGAAATGTATCTAATAGTGAGATCTATTAGGATTGTGCAGTAGTCTCTAGAGAGAAGTGATGGAAGCCCCATAGTTTGAGACTTTGAAAACCAGTCTATGGAAAGGTTTTCTTGCTCAGAAATGACTTTTCATTGGCTGCAGCAGGCTTGGTGTCACCTAATGGGACGTTTCTGTCTCTGACACTCTCTGTACTCTAATTTATTATTAGCATTTCATAGAAATCTGAAAAACAAATGGGATCCTGATGTCTTAATGGCAAAATGACAAAACTAAATGCAAACTAAAACTGAATGGATTTTAATAGCACAAATAAAGCAAACAAGTTCTGAAAAGCTCCATTGTGTCTCAGTGTCATCTGCTAAGTGTTTTTTCAAGTCCATGCAGTTTGGTACCCTGAGGTTACATTATGCCTTCACAGGTTTATTTATTTATTTATTTATTTATTTTTATTTTTAATTCATAGGCTCATTAGGGATTGGAAGGGACCTAATTCTTCTTGTTTTTCTGCTAATGTGGTTCTTGATTTCCAACACAAAATCATAGAATCATGGAATGGTTTGGTTTGGAATGGACCTTAAATTTTGTCTACTTGCAACCCAATGCCGTGGGCAGCAACATGTCTCACCGGACCAGGCCCACAGCCTTATCCAACCTGGCTTTGAACACTTCCAGGGATGATGGAGTAGCTGTAACTTCCCTGAGCAACCTGTCCCAGTGCCTCAGCAGCCCACAGGTGCTCAGGTCTCATCTCCATCTCCCCTCGTTTAGCTGGAACCCACCCACCTTGTCCTATTACTAGAATCCCTTGTGAAACATCGCTCTCTGTCTTCCCTTTAGCCCCATTCAGGTGCTGGAAGCTGCTCTAAGGTCTCTCCAGAGCTATCTTTTCCCCAGTCTGAACAGCCCAAGTTCCCTCAGCCTGTCGTCACAGCAGAGGGGCTCTAGCATTCTGGTCATCCATGTATCCCTAAGTAGAATCATAAAGTCATACATGAACCAGGATGAATACTTGCATGGGAGGATGTAGAAGAACTCTAGAAATACTTGTTAAATCTTTAAAAGAAAGTTCTTCAGACAAGTGGGAAAATTCATGTAAACAACTAATATTGATGCATCATAGCAAAAACCAGTAAATATTATTTGCATGAAGTGGAGTTCACAGAAAACAGAATATGTATCTCCAATGGACTTTAAAGATTCTGCTGTATCAGCTGTAATAATAAAATGCAACTTCTCTCAAGAATTTTAAATGATTCCTGTGAAATAACTTGCTGTGTGCCTGTCCATTTCTGGTGGAATTATGTCCTTAATCTCTACTGAGGCTCACAAGGTTCTTACATGGAGCAGCAGATCTGAACTACCAAGGTGAGCAAAGGTTCCTCACAGGTAGATAACATGAAACACGAATATAATTAGCTATTCCTAAACTTTTCCTGGTGAAAGCATTTTCTTTATTCTCCACTGTTGTTTCATAAACTCTTTTAAAAGATAAAGTTCAACTCCTTTTTGCACGTTTTTGTATTGTCAAGAATAAAGCTAATAATTACCATGTTCCAATCATCAACAATGATCTGACAACCATTAAGTTGTAATATGAAATGTTAAATACAAGGCACTAATGCTTATTAAGACATTCATAGGCCCTTGATTGACTCGTAATTTATCTTAAACTGAAATAGGGGAGTGAATATATACCACTGACAGTGGTGTAAAAAGGAACAAGTCTGCATTTGCCTAGGTTACCTATCAGTATGAAGGTAGAGTTGCTTTTCATGACTAAAACTTCTTCATTCAAAGTAAGTCAGAGATGTGACTTTTAGTCATGAACAATGCCCAGGTTTCAGCTGGATTTTCATGAAAATGAGTTTGATTAATGACCCCTTGTCGGGAAAGATTTTAACTCTTCTTCCTGCATTTAATGTGTTTTTTTATTACTCAAGTGTTGAAGGTTATTTTGTCCAAGAAAACTCAGTGTGTCAATAGTTTTGCTCTCATGCATCTTTCACAACTGTTCCTGTCTTGAAATCTTCTGGCTTGAAGGTTTTAGGTGAACTTGTATGGTGTATGGTTCTTGACTGTGTGAACTGAATCACAGAATCATGGAACGTTAGGGATCAGAAGGGACTTCAAAGGATCAACTCATCCAATTCTCCTGCCACAGCAGGACCACCTAGATCAAGTTGCACAGGAACATGTCCAGGTGGGTTTTAGACACCTTCAGAGAAGGAGATTCCACAACACCCCTTTAAAGCCCCTGTCAGTGGTCTGTCACCCTCAATGGGACAAAGTTCCTACTCAGATTGATGTGGAACCTCCTTTGTTTCAGCATACACCCACTGCCACTGGCAGAGCCTGGCTCCATCCTCCTGACACCCATCCTTTCCATATTTATCAACATTAATGAGGTCACCCTTCAGTCTCATTTTTACCAAGCTCAAGAGACCCAGCTCCCTCAGTTCTTCCTCATCAGGGAGGTGCTCTGCTCCCTTCATCATCTTTGTGGCTCTGCACTGGACTCTCTCTAGCAGTTCTATGTCCTTCTGAAACTGGGTGGGGGGCCCAGAACTGGGCACAACATTCCAGATATGGTCTCAGCAGGGCAGAGTAGAGAGGGAAGAGAACCTCTCTTGATCTGCTAACTAGCCCCCTTCTAATCCACCATCACATTTGCTTGATAGCTGCATAAAGCTTATTTGGATGCCTACACAGCTTGAATTCCTTGGAGCCAAAAGAGATCTACAGCTGTGTTCTGGAAAAATTTGATCTTTTTCTCAAATTTGTATAAGTTTTCTTGTTTTCTCTTTAATTTTCATAATTAATTTAAAAAATTAATTCATTTTCTAGTTAAGCAATAGACCTTTCTTCATCCAGGTTTGCAGGTAAATCACACAATTAGAGTATTGCATAAAATCATCAATGCACTAAAACCACATCACAAGTAAGACTGAATTTTATGTAGCTTTTTTTTTAAGTGGATAGTATGAGATCTATCTAAATAATTTTGTCAACCTATGTGACTTGTTCATGATAAATGGATAATTTTTCGGAAAATAATTGAGTAACCATTGCAATCAAAATACCTGAAACATCAGGCATTTAAATTTCTTTTAAAATTTACTTTGAAAACTTTGAAAAGTAAATTTCAAAGTAAATATACTTTGAAAACTAATTATGGGAATAGAGATGTCTGGCCTGTTTGGGAAAAATCCACAGCTGGCAAAAAGCTTTGAGATTCAGAGGAGGATGCTCTGAACAATCTGTACTGTGTTTGGTGAAATGATAGGTCTTTAAACATGGAGATGCATTTCATGATGTAGGTAGGTATTTACTGAACAGAGAATTTGGAGGAACATGGCACTGTGCCTTGATTTTATCCTGTCTCAGCTCTCTAGACAATGTAAGAAAATTGTAATTTTGATACTCTATCAGATAGCTCCTGCTGTGCTGAGTCAGAAGACTCTGCTATGCGACATATGTGTGGGATTCTGTCTTCAATCTGTTCACTTTTTGCGCTGGATTACACTGCGATAATCCCAAATCTGGAATGCAGTCCGTAACAGAAGAATCAGTGGCCGATCTTGCTAATAGGGATGGCAAAACCCAGAGTGAGGAAGGGGAAAGATGAGACTCAGGTGTTGAAAGGCAGAGCTTTTGAGGGAACCCGATGTGCACGGAGGGCTGCTGGCAAAAGTTCCTACAAGATTCTCAGGCCCTGAGAAGTGTGAATGATACAGAGCCCGATTTGGCAACATGCTCCACATAGTCTGTTCTTCCATCGGCAGGAGCATCCCTGGCATGGCTGAATTATAATGCTGTTAGACTTGCACATCTTGTAGATATCTGTGCAATGTACCATCAAATTGTCAGCGTGGCTGTGCCGAAGTTATAGCGTAGAATATATTACTTACCGTTACAGGAAGAAACTTGTCCAGTTGAAATATTTTCAGTATTGAGCTCCAAGGACTCCTTGAGGCATGTGTTCATATTTGAAGCAGTTAGTTTTTCATTCTTTAATTAAAGTCTCATAGGTATCCTGAGGAAAAATCCCGTGCCACCAGTTAAAAGATTCTTTTTGGCACCAGGTTGTGTAAATCTGGGCTTAAAAACAGTTTAGGCTCTGTCTGTGCGTACATCAATGTAATTTAACACCTCTCTAATTTTTAGCTCCCTAGTCACAGCAGGCAGGGATAGATGTATCTGTTTTCACTTTGAAAGGTCCTTCCATAACATTAAACCATTGGGAATTAACCTTAGTGTAAATAAGGATCATTCTTCAATCTCTAACATGTTGAAGAGAGAAAATTTTGAAGTTTTTACCTAATTTATATGTTCTAGCAAAATGTTCATACTTTATCACTTTCATGAATAATGAGTTTTTATAAACTGCAATCTGCAGTTAGATTTTTTTCTTTATTTTTAAGGCTTCTGTTAGGTTTGTTTTGGTCTTTCTGCATGTGTTTTCATGGCTTTTATTGAAATGTGTGTGTTTTGGTAACATTCACTGTTAAATGCATATATGAATCTCTTCTCGATCATGATTGAAGCTGTCAGACACCAATACTGACATTTTAAGATGCTGTACCATCAAGGCTCTCAAAGATATGAAATCCTAGAATTTTGTTCAAAAACTGGAAGTAGCGACTTCTGACTAATTGGTCAAATTAAAATGCTAAGTAGAAAATGACTGAAGAATATAGGGTCAAACTGTACTCATAAACATTTTGAATATATTTTTATTGACTCTAAACTCATAAAGTCCTTATGTAATAATGAATAACTTAGAATTTGCAAAAAATACCCTAATATTTTTAATATTCTAATAGTCTAAATATTCTTTATCCAGCATCAGGGTTTTTTCACCTAAATATTTTAGAATCTCACAATCCCTCCCAATGTAGAAGTGTTAACTATAATCCAGCTGTGTGCATTATATCTGAAAAAACATATACTAATAACCATGGTTATTTATTGTGTAGTGTTTCCAATAACACTCTGTTTATAGCAATCAAAGATACATCTTAGTAAGAATTTAGGACTGTTGCGTTGGATGTCTGATAAGTATGGAAAAACCAAAACGCTTCTTGCGGC
>VXBP01006393.1:1979-23010 GCA_013400115.1 Rhinopomastus cyanomelas | reverse complement strand
TTTGTCTGGTATCTAACAATGAAAAACATTTCAGAAACAGTAATTATCACACCACGCAGTAGACAAAATGTAAGTAACAGATCACTGTGATAATGAACCAATATTTCTCTAAATTTGTTTTTTTCAGAATAAAAAATGGGTTCTTCAGTAGGATGCCTTTGTTGAATTGCTTTTTAGGCTGAAGAAAATTTATATCATGGTTGAAGAAGACTAGATGATAACTGAGTTTATATTTTAGTTAAATATTTAAATTGCTAAATAATTCTCCATCCGTTTGCTATCCTCATGGTTATAACAATTGACTCTGGCCGAATATATCTTCCTAGTGGTCCTGTAATCTATTACAAGATGCTTTGCTTTGGTGTCAGTTTTATAAAGCTCCTCTTTTGTACTAATGTTTCACTGAACTGGAAAAGACTCCATAAAGATCTTTCTAAAGGGAAAAGAGTTAGACAAAAGATGGTAGCAATGTTAAGTGATTAAGAATGTCCTTAGTGAAGCTGAAAACTAATCAGCATCCACTGAAATGTTTATTTATTATGTGCTATTTCTGTAGACATTGATGGAGAATGAACTACTAGAATTAGTACTAGATTCTAAAGCACAGACCAATACCTTTTCCCAGAGATTTTGTTATGTCAAGCTGCCTGTACATATGTCTGGCTATTTTATTTTACTTTAATTGATTTTGTTTTATTTTACATTTTACTTTATTTTTGTGTATTTTATTTCAGTTATTTTATTTTGGTTTATTTTTTAAAAAAAAAATCTTAGTTTTTATGCGTATCAGTGTATTTACTTTTGCTAGGACTATTACACCTTACATATCTCTGTCCTGGTTTTGCTTATTTCTCTCAGGGTCAAAAGCAAGATCCAGTGGCTTCTTATAAAGATAACGAATTTATTAGCAGAAAACGTAAAGCAAGGATTTTAAAAGATAGAGAAAACTGTTGCTGGGAGCCTTTTGCCCTGCCTGGCTGCATTTCCACCTGCTTTTCCTGATACGGAATAAACCTGTTGCACTCCTGACTCCATGAGAACTAAATCCCACTCTCTTCAAATAGAAGGAGGAAGACAACTAGAGATGGAACTAAAGATGAAAGAATCAGCGAGCTGGGAGAGAGAGAGAGAGAGACTCTGCCCCATATCTATCTGTAGAAACATCCAAAAACAGAGATCCCAAAAGCCTGAGAACAACTCAAGTTCCTGAATTCCAAAAATTCCTTTGGTGAATAGGATGATAGGAAGGGATAACCAGCTGTCCATGGAAACATGGACTGCTTTATAAGCAGTTAAAGGTCGCACTAGGACAAATCTCCCATGAATATATTTTCTTAAGGGATGGAAAAGACCCATTTACCAGGTTTTATATTTCTCTCCGAGATAAAGAAGCTTCTGCTTCTTAAAGTAGATGTCTGTCTTTTGAGCTGACAGGTGTGAATGCAGCACTGAAGGCTTGCAGGTCTTTGTCACCCCTGCTACATACAAGATTTGATGACCAGTCATGTTGACCTAGGATTTTAGCTGAGCTGTCATTTCTCTGACCTTTACCACAGCTATAGAGCAGGTCAAGGTAGTTAATGCAAACTTAAATGGACTGGAGTTGAATTCAGATGCTTTTATTCCCTGTGTTATCGTGGAGATGGATCATGACACACACAGCTTCAGTCTGCCTGTGCCTTCCCCTCCCACTAAAACAAGATGTTTTCATGCAGAGAGATAGATGATGGTATCTATAGGGATGAGATCATGAAAACATTCTTTTCACCCTCTTAAATGTGCGCTGTATTTTTTCACTCCCTTGCTCTCTTTTTGCTCCATTCAAGGAATTGTGGGAAGAGCAGCAGGAACAAAAAGAAAAACCCTGCAGTTTCTTGGTTGTTCCTGCGCATGACATCAAAGACAGCGGCAATCAACTCAAAACAGCCCCAACACTTTTGCACTGATCTGTGTTCTTTAATAATAGATGGAACTTGAGCTGAGAAATGTCCTTTAACTCTGAAATCATTCTTAGTTAATTATCCCCTTGACTTCTCTTATTTCTCTTAGCAGTAATTTCTAATTTTACTGTGATCTTTTATTCACCCATAACCTTTGAACAATATTTCCAGGGTATTTTTTATTTCAGATAATTTCTACTGATTTCTTTTCAGTGACCTCAAAAAGTACAACGAGCAGCAACCAAACTCTCTTCTGATGTTCTTATTTTAATAAAGTTCTTATCTTCTTTAGCCCTCCTTTAATATTATTTAAAATATTGTTTATTTGAGGGTGACAGACCACTGGAAAGGACTGCCTATGGGAGTTGTGGAATCTCCTTCTATGGAATTGTTTAAAACCCATCTGGTGATGTTCCTGTGCAACTGTATCTGGGAGATCCTGTTGTGGGAGGGGGATCGGACTGGATGATCTTTCAAGGTCCCTTCCAATCCCTAATGTTCTGTGATTCTGTGATAAACTCAGGAAACACCTGTATGAAAAAAGAAGTGTTCAGAGCTGGGCAATGAGGAGATCTTATGATCAAAAACAAAATCTGCTAAAGAAACGAGATTGAGAAAGAGATGGGAGAAGATCACAAAAACTCTCATAACCATCCCTCTTCAGCTGCTGAACAACTGTGAAACAAGCAGAACTGGAAGCTGCCACTTTCCATAACTTGTTTTGGTGAATCTGGACAGTAACATGAAGACTACATGTTTTGGGTTTGTTGATTGTGTGTTTCTGTTAGATTTATTTTTGTTTTTTATTTCAGAAAACAGTGAATTTAAAACATTGATATAAATGAATAAACATCTACATTCTTTCTCAAAATTGAAAGAATGATTAGTTAAAAAGAAATTAAACACATACACCAAGGTATGATAAATGTGGAGCATCACCTTTGCTGGCATTGCCTGAGTTCTGAGCATCTATGAATTTGTAGCTCAAGTAGCACCTTTCTTTTAATTTTCTAACATAATCTCTTGGTAAGATACAAGTTCTGAGAAGTGCCATCTTGAAGTCTGCTGTGTAAAACTCTGGTCTTTAAAAAAAAAATGATGCCATTCTTTCTACTAGCTAAAGCCATTTAGAACACTCTTCAGCTATAACCTACAAAGAAAAGAACAAGACATGTAATTAAGGATTTTTGCAGTGATATTATTCTTCTAAAATTTGATGCTTGCCTTTTGCAGTCAGCCACCCTAACAAACAACTCTGGTCTTAATATCTGACTTTAGTGCCATTTCATATGGATGGCTGTGATCTACTAACCCGGGAGAGAAGGATAAAGGGACTGTACCACGCTATAATTTCTGAAGTGTGAATCCATTTCCAACCCTCAGCTGAAAAAGCAGAAGAAAAATAATACAAGGAAGTTGAATGTGAAGGAGTTAATGTGAGTTGAGGATGACTGGTGAAACTTCTGAAGAGATGTAGATTTATTGGATTTATGTATGTGTATCTGTGTGTGTGGATGTGCATGCAAATGACTCTTCGACTCTATACGCACCACACGAATGTATGACTTGTGAATATCTGCTTTCAAATACCCTTCTCTAATGTAGTCTACTGTAACTCAAGCAAAGAAATTTACATGAGTAAATTGTGGAAAGCCCATGTAACTCTATGAATAAAGCCAATTAATTATGTTTAAATTTCTATAATCTGCTAAAAGGGTCAGCCCCCAAATTAGAAGAGTTTTCTATATTCCTATTATAAAATATAGACACTGTGCATGAGCTAAATTAAATTTTTAAGCAGCCTCAGGAAAGAAAAAAAAGATTTAAATTGCTGCCACAGGGAAATTTAAACCTGAGACATAAAATAGAAAAGTGATCATCAACAGCCTGTGAAACAGAGCTTCTGGTTCCATTTCCATTTTGCCACTTTTTTCCCTTAATTTTCTTTAATCTTTGTTTTGAACATAAAATTCTACCGAGAATGACAGTATGATTTAGCAAAAGCTCCTGTGGTACAAATGCAGCAGTGTAATAATGCAATTTATATTTTTTTGACAGTGCTTTAAACTTGGGAATGCATTTTTTACTGCATTTGCCACTGTTGAGCAGTGTGTGCTCTCAGTACATAATGAAAGAAAGCGAGAATCACATCTACGTTATTTTTAGTTAAAATTGTTTAGAACATGATATATTTTAAATACTAATCATCACATTATATAGGTAAAAAAATGATATTAGAACAACACAGCAATTAAAAACACTAATTGCCAAAAGAGTTATTCACTTAATACTGGATATATCTAACCTGGAGGTTATATCTTGCAGTTGGCACAGTAAGAAAATACATCACAAAATCAGAGAACCTGAGGGATTGAAAGGGACCTCGAAAGATCATCCAGTCCAATCCCCCTGCCACAGCAGGATCACCCAGACCAAGTCACACAGGAACATATCCAGGTGTGTCTTAAACATCTCCAGTGAAGGAGAACCTTGAAGGAAGATGTGTGTCTTGGTGAAAAACACTGAACTTGGAATTTAAGTAACAGGATAAGAAATTTCTCGAAAAACATGAGGATTTAAAATCTGTATCAGCCTTCTCCATATGGATATCTTCAAATAAAACTAAATATACTGATTTTGTACGTACCTATACATACCTACACATCACTCACACAGCTCCAACTCCCCTTCTCAGATGCAGTCTGGGGGCTTAGGAAACAGTACAGATACCCACAGCATTAGAAAGCTTTCAACTTCAGAATTTGCATGTTGTATTTCCAGTTAATTAAGTAGAGATGTTGCATAATGGTTTCCAAATAATTCACAAAATACCAAGGCATTCACATGTGTCGAAAGAAACCTAACCCTCTCCCAGATCTTCTCCCTTTACAGGGAACACCAGGGTGAACATAACATTGTCATTGAATCACCACTGAATTGAGGAAAAGTGCTAACAAGGCACAAGCAATTGTATTTTCTAGAAATGATCAAAACTGGCTAGGCCTTTCACCATGGCACTTAGAGGGCATGTGAGCTTTCAGTTTGTAGAATGGAGTGAGTGATGTCCCTGTTTGTTGCAGGGGGTTTGGACTAGATGGTAGTTTGGAGGTACCTTCCAACTATGATCCTATGATTCTATTGATCTATGACAGTGAAGAAGCAACACCTGCTTTAAAGAATGAGACAGGATGCCATGGGAAAGATCTGCAAAAACAGAGAGCTCTGGGATATTAAGTCACCCTCATGTCACAAGCACATGAGACTCCACAACCTTCCTCTGCAGTGCTCTGTCACCATGAAGAAGTTCATGTCCATTCAGTAATCTAACACTATTTACATTCAAATAGACTCTGTTGTATGAGAAGACTGAGACTTTGACTACAGTCACTTTATTTTTCACTATGTAGGCAAAAAGGATATGTAAGAGTATTTGCAAACACTGTGGGTCTGCAACAGTGATTGTGTGATATCTTCTAAATATCTTCATCCAGGCGAGGACTTAAATGCGAGTTCTCTGCCTAGAAATAAGAACAATAGGTAAATCAAGTCCCATTTGTTTTCCTTGTGAGAAGATACTGCAATTACTTATTAAATGTTATGACTACCTGTTGAATGCACCAACTTCTTTTAATTTTTAAAGACAGCTAGGATTGTCTTTCTTCAAACTGACATTTCTAACATAGCTTTTGTTTAAAAGCAGAACAAAAGATGAAAGATGGTACAAAACAAAAACAATAAAAAAGAATAACTAAAATGCATGAAAATTTTCACTGAATTAAACATTTAAAAGATTATAGAATAATAGAACAGTTTTGGCTGGAAAAGACCACCTTCAAGATCATTGAGTCCAAACTTTCCCTAGGTCTATGAGCACCCAAATGCTGTCCCCCACCCCAACATCTACTTTTCCTATTCCAGGAAATTAGACATTGAAAAAACACATGAAAGATAAAATTATTTTTATTTTTTTCTTGGTTTTGTTCAAATGCACAGGTTTTAGAAAGTTTGGGAGATGTAAGTTGTAAGATGTTCACTGTCACCTAGAATAGCTGTTTTTATTAGGTAACTAAACATTAGACTAGATCTCTTAGGTCAGTGACATTGAAAGAAAAAGAGTGTAACAAGGACAAGGGTGTCATCTGGAATATCATATCCACATCGATATGAGAAGGAACTTCTTCCCAGTGAGGGTGACACAGCACTGGAACAGGCTGCCTAGGTGGGTTGTGGAGTCTTCTTCTCTGGGAGCATTTGAAACCCACCTGGATAGGTCCCTGTGTGACCTGATCTAGGAGATCCTGCTGCGGCAGGGAGATTGGACTAGAAGATTTTTCAATATCCCTTCCAAACCTTAATGTTCTGTGACTCTGTGAACAAACCAGTGTTTGTTATTCAGTGTATCCTCATTAATGTCTACAAATATTTGAGGGGTGGGTGTCAGGAGGATGGAGCTGGGCTATTCTCAGTGTCGTGTAGTGATAGGACGACGGGCAATGGGTGTAAGCTGGAACACAGAAGGTTCCACATCCACCTGAGAAAGAACTTCTTCACAGTGAGGGTGACGGAGCACTGGACCAGGCTGCCCATGGTGGTTGTGGAGTCTCCTTCACTGGAGATGTTCAAGACTCGCCTGGATGTGTTCCTGTGTGACGTGGTCTAGATGATCCTGCTGTGTCAGGGGGATTGGACTGGATGATCTTTCGAGGTCCCTTCCAGTCCGTAATGATTCTATGATTCTATGATTGTATCAGGTAAACTCTTAATATGGATTTCAAGAGAGTTTCAATTACCTGAATGATAATTTATTTTCAGATAATGAAACTGTTCAGATTTAATATTTTACCAAATCTATCATTTGGCTAAATATGCACAAATGAGATGCAGGTGCAATGGTTTCACAGTGGAGCGAAATAGCTATTTTATTTATTATGTTTTCACATCAGTTCCTTAATTATTTAGAAAGATCTACTCAATATAAAATTAATGTTACATGTTACAGTGTGGAGTGGCATATTTACAACATCAAAACTCAAGAAATCATAGCTTGAAATATGTCTTCGAGTCCCTACAGTCATTTAAATGCTTTGAGATGGAGTGATGGAGTTCGTGACTGACCTTTTGTGTTAAGTAATCCATTGATTGTATGTGAAAAAAAAAAAAAAAAGAGACAGGAGGGGTCAACTTTAAGAATTTACAGGAGGGGTCTTCTTTAAGAATTTAATGTGAGAATATTAGATGGTTTTATACCATAGCTTATAAGCTTTCTCATTTTAGGGAAAACCATCGATTCTGTTTGTCCATTCCTCACTCTTTCTGTTATCATACTTTTAAAATGAAAATATTACAACTAGAACTGCTGGAAATGATTAAAATCTCCAAATATATTGTTTTCTGTAATGTACCAGTTGTGCAACACATTGGATCTGCGAAGATTTAATGTTTATTAGCCTTCCTATGCAAGTTATTGAATGGCTCAAAATCTTTTAAAGATGCTTTAGAGCTCTAAGTGTAAATGTGAAACAGAATCCTAAACTTTATAGGATGGTCCTATAATTCAGATTTCCTTTTAACGCTAGTCTGAATATGAGGACAGGCCGGGATAGTTGAAGCTGCTCCGCATGGAGAAAAAAAGACTGGGGGTTCTTCTTTTGACATTCCAGTACCTGAGAAGGACCTCCATGAAGGCAGGGAAAGGTCTTTTCAAGAGGGTTTGCATGCATAGGACAAGGAGCACTGGGTTCAAGATGAGAAAGAAGAGATTTAGGCTGGATCTTAGAAACAAGTTCTTCAATGTGAGGGTTGTTGATGGCTGGAATGGGCTGCCCAGGGAGTTGGTGGGGGCCCTCTCTGGAGGCATTTAATGGCAGGCTTGATGAGGCTCTGAGCAACCTGACCTAGGTAGAGTTGTCCATGTGTAGGAATGTTGGACCAAATGACCTGTACAGGTCCCTTCCAGCCTAGAACATTCTATGATTCTATGAATACACCCTAAATAAAATATCTCTGACACCTGAAGGATGTTCCTGAGACAAAACACTTTTAATATTCCATGAGTTTTTGTTCATAATGATGCAAATCTGCTAGGATGGGTAGCATTATAACTTCCTAAGGTGTATGTAGTATTGTGGGTGTCATATTGCTGGTAATTCCATTTATATGACATTCATTCATGAGAACTAAAAAGCTGTGCCCGTATTCTCAGATACAGAAAATTTGCAATGCCACGTGCAAAGCAAAAAAATCTATAACTGAATCTCTCTTATATTAGCTCTGGCAGGGGGATTGGACTAGATGATCTTTCAAAGTCCCTCCCAATCTCTAATGTTCTGTGATTCTGTGATTAGCTGTTTAGGACTGCTGTGTTTTCTGTTTGCCCATTGATAAGACTATTTTACTAACTTATTTACTCTTTTCACACCTATTAGGAAGTTGTGACTAATTTGATCTAAATGTGCTAAAAACATGTTTGTTTGATGCTGTGTGGAGGGACCTGGATACAAGTTTTCTAAAAATTAACAGAATTCTGATTTTAGATGTTTCTTTTATGAAGATGTCCAGCTTTGATAAAATAGAGAGTAATTCTCACCCTGGTGCTTTATCACTGTTAAAAAAATACACTGTTTCCGTCCTTTATTCCCAATATGGAGATTAACATATAATTTTGTATATTTGAGATCAGTCACCTTTATTTAATAAGTAGAAACTGTTTAATTGCTGATTCTAAAACACAATTTTTTTTCCCTTGGCATCATTATAAACCTCTTTTGATGGAATAATGACTGAAACTCTAGTAAATTTAATGTATAATGTGGGATGAAAACCTTCTGAATCCATCTTCTGCTTTAATACACTTTTCTGTAGTCTTCTGATGTGTAAATGTAGTATTTAGCACTTTTATTAAATATTAAGGAACTTAGATTTGGATGGCATCTCATTAAACATTTTAAACCTGCATTAAAAGGATTATTTGTAACCTTAACTCTTTTTCAGGGTGTAGTTTATTCAAAGCCAATTGTACATCCTGTGTAAGCTGTAGGAGTGTCAAACAAGATTGGTCACAAAGAAGAAGCTGAAGTTTTTGGAGAACTATAGAATCACCATCACCAAGGTTGGAAAAGTTCTTCAGGATCATCAAGACTAACCATCCACTCTACAACCGCAAACCACTAACCCATCTCATGAAACACCCTATCTGATCCCCTCCAGGGACAGTGCCTCCACCACTGGCTCTGGACAGCCAGTTCCACAGCATTCCCACTCTTCTTCGGAATAAGGTTTTCCTGATAAACAATCTGAACTTTTCCTGGTGCAAATTGTCTTATCAATAGACCCTAGGTAAGAGGAGCCAATACATGCTACACTGCAACATCCCTTCAAGTAGTGTAGACAGCAATGAGTAGGAACATATATGCCTAGTGTCAATGAAATCTGAGCAGCCTGGGGATGGCCAATAACCAACGGTGAAATGCTGCAGTTCACCTGGAGATGGTTTTTGATATAAGTGCAGTCAATGTTCTGCATTTAAACAATTCATGTTATCATCCTTGTTCACTGTGCCCAGGAACACTCAGGTCATGGAGGCTGTAAGACTTCATCATGGTTTCGTCTATCAGTACTGACATTCTTGGAACACTATGATAAAACAAGTCTTTAAGCACAGAATCACAGAAACATAGAACATTAGGGATTGGAAAGGATCTCGAAAGATCATCTAGTCCAATCCCCTACCACAGCAGGATCACTTAGATCCAGTTGCACAGGAACGTGTTCAGAAGGGTTTTAAATGTCTCCAGAGAAGGAGACTTCACAACCCCCTGGGGCAGCCCCTTCCAGTGCTCTGAATACCAGGAAAGTTTTCAATATTCATAATACTTTTTAGTTACACACATAATATTGTTCAGTAATAAAGTTCCTTACTAAAGAGGTCTGTGTGCTTGTGTGTCAGTGACTGTTTCCCCACGCACTTTATCTTTTCCTTTTGCAGTTATACTTTTATTTTCAAATCATAGGATCATAGGATGTTAGGGGTTGGAAGGGACCCAAGAGATCATCGAGTCCAACTGCCCTACCTGAGCAGNGCCTCACCAGGGCAGAGTAGAGGGGGAGAAGAACCTCTCTCGATCTGCTGGACACACCCCTCCTAATACACCCCAGGATCCCATTGGCCTTCTTGGACACCAGGGCACATTGCTGTGCCATGGTTAACCTGTTGTCCACCAGGACCCCCAGGTCCCTCTCTACAAGACTGCTCTCCAGTAGATCACCTCCCAGCCTGTACTGGTGGAGTTTGTTATTCCTCCCCAGGTGCAGGACTCTGCACTTGTCCTTGTTGAACTTCATCTGGTTTCTCTGTGTCCAGCCCTCCAGTCTGTCCAGGTCTCTCTGGATGGCAGCACAGCCTTCAGCCGTATCAGCCAAATATTTATGTCTTTTACATTACCTTCTTTTCACCAGTCTCTGGATAACCACAGAATCACAGAACATTAGGGATTAGAAGGGACCTTGAAAGATCATCTAGTCTAATTCCCCCGCCACATAAACAGGAACTTTTCCATTCCAGACCAATGATGGAGATATTAAATAAGTGTGTTAAAGCAGGCCTACATGCTTAAAAACCTTGCTCCCAACCATGACTGTGAATACCAGTTTCTGTGAACTCAGCATAGTATGGGTTTTGTTTTTATCTTTCTTATCTCTGCATTTAGCTGCAAGAGTTGGTGATTCCGTCACCAGTTTTTAATTAGTGAGGCATTCAGTTTCCTCTCCTCCCTGTTTTTTTGCCAAAATGTCAGCAGATGGTGACCCATGTTTCACTGATATGTTCCTGGAATTTCATAACACTAATTATAGGCTGAAGTTTGAGTTTACATCCTTATATAGGCCGTTTTCTGCTCAGCCATTGGTTTATGGTTTCCATGGGATTGTGGAAAGTAACATGATGTAACTCACACTTCACTGCAGACTGCTTAATGTGGTGCATTATTAGATAAACTGTGATTAGGAAAAGTTTGATGTGATCATTAGCTGTAGAACCTTCTAGTGAAACTGCTGAATGAAAGTTAAAGTAATAATGAATCACTTTTTTTTTTCTTTTACATTTTGTTTTTTTTTTCTATGCAAGTGGGTCATAGGGCTGGGGGGAACCTTCTGAAATCATCCAGGCAACTCAGGTCCCAGAGAGAGCTCACTGCCCTTGTAATTTCTGTTTCAGGCTTGTCTAAACTCTCTGTAAGATCTTTGTAACCCCCTAATTTATCCTGATGTTTACCACAGTTAACACACCCTGCCTGCAGTACAAGCCTGTGACTTATCCTATTTACTTGGAGAACAGCCTTCCTCTTCCTTCCCTAGAAATGGTTCATGAATTTGAAAGCAGTCAATTTGTGACCCTTCACTTTCCTCCTTTTTAAGTGAGTGAGTTCCTATTCATTACATTCTTCCTCTAAGCCTATATTTTCTATACCTCTGCTGTTTTTTGTTCATGTTTTCTGGACTTCATGGAAGCAGATAATTTTTCTAGAAATATATTGTAACTAACCTAAAGCCTTGGCCTGATAGGGTAGGAAAAAGAGAGTATTTAAGATGGCCAGTGTGTTTTTCCTACTGCTCACAGGCCAGAAGCACCCATTTTTGCAGATGAAAAACATTGTTTTGTGACTTTCGGAAAGATTTTGATCCCTCCCTGCTGAGTATGTTCTGTGTGATGTTGTCTTCCAACTGCTTTCCAGGTTATACAGATGATTTTTAGTAGGATTTCCCCCCTGCATGGCTGTAACATTTTGCATTTGCTCCTATTGGAACTGAACACACTTTTTTCAGTCTATGTCTCCAGTTTGACAAGATCATTTTGAACTGTGAAATGATCTTANGGGGGGCCCAAAACTGAACACAGTACTCAAGATGAGGCCTCACCAGGGCAGAGTAGAGGGGGAGAAGAACCTCTCTCGATCTGCTGGACACACCCCTCCTAATACACCCCAGGATCCCATTGGCCTTCTTGGACACCAGGGCACATTGCTGTGCCATGGTTAACCTGTTGTCCACCAGGACCCCCAGGTCCCTCTCTACAAGACTGCTCTCCAGTAGATCACCTCCCAGCCTGTACTGGTGGAGTTTGTTATTCCTCCCCAGGTGCAGGACTCTGCACTTGTCCTTGTTGAACTTCATCTGGTTTCTCTGTGTCCAGCCCTCCAGTCTGTCCAGGTCTCTCTGGATGGCAGCACAGCCTTCAGCCGTATCAGCCAAATATTTATGTCTTTTACATTACCTTCTTTTCACCAGTCTCTGGATAACCACAGAATCACAGAACATTAGGGATTAGAAGGGACCTTGAAAGATCATCTAGTCTAATTCCCCCGCCACATAAACAGGAACTTTTCCATTCCAGACCAATGATGGAGATATTAAATAAGTGTGTTAAAGCAGGCCTACATGCTTAAAAACCTTGCTCCCAACCATGACTGTGAATACCAGTTTCTGTGAACTCAGCATAGTATGGGTTTTGTTTTTATCTTTCTTATCTCTGCATTTAGCTGCAAGAGTTGGTGATTCCGTCACCAGTTTTTAATTAGTGAGGCATTCAGTTTCCTCTCCTCCCTGTTTTTTTGCCAAAATGTCAGCAGATGGTGACCCATGTTTCACTGATATGTTCCTGGAATTTCATAACACTAATTATAGGCTGAAGTTTGAGTTTACATCCTTATATAGGCCGTTTTCTGCTCAGCCATTGGTTTATGGTTTCCATGGGATTGTGGAAAGTAACATGATGTAACTCACACTTCACTGCAGACTGCTTAATGTGGTGCATTATTAGATAAACTGTGATTAGGAAAAGTTTGATGTGATCATTAGCTGTAGAACCTTCTAGTGAAACTGCTGAATGAAAGTTAAAGTAATAATGAATCACTTTTTTTTTTCTTTTACATTTTGTTTTTTTTTTCTATGCAAGTGGGTCATAGGGCTGGGGGGAACCTTCTGAAATCATCCAGGCAACTCAGGTCCCAGAGAGAGCTCACTGCCCTTGTAATTTCTGTTTCAGGCTTGTCTAAACTCTCTGTAAGATCTTTGTAACCCCCTAATTTATCCTGATGTTTACCACAGTTAACACACCCTGCCTGCAGTACAAGCCTGTGACTTATCCTATTTACTTGGAGAACAGCCTTCCTCTTCCTTCCCTAGAAATGGTTCATGAATTTGAAAGCAGTCAATTTGTGACCCTTCACTTTCCTCCTTTTTAAGTGAGTGAGTTCCTATTCATTACATTCTTCCTCTAAGCCTATATTTTCTATACCTCTGCTGTTTTTTGTTCATGTTTTCTGGACTTCATGGAAGCAGATAATTTTTCTAGAAATATATTGTAACTAACCTAAAGCCTTGGCCTGATAGGGTAGGAAAAAGAGAGTATTTAAGATGGCCAGTGTGTTTTTCCTACTGCTCACAGGCCAGAAGCACCCATTTTTGCAGATGAAAAACATTGTTTTGTGACTTTCGGAAAGATTTTGATCCCTCCCTGCTGAGTATGTTCTGTGTGATGTTGTCTTCCAACTGCTTTCCAGGTTATACAGATGATTTTTAGTAGGATTTCCCCCCTGCATGGCTGTAACATTTTGCATTTGCTCCTATTGGAACTGAACACACTTTTTTCAGTCTATGTCTCCAGTTTGACAAGATCATTTTGAACTGTGAAATGATCTTAAAAGAAGTTAGTAATCCTTGCCAGTCTTGGGCAGTCTGCAAATTTATTATATATACTTTTATTTCACTATGTAGATATTTCTAATATTACACAGTACATTTATAACACCCTTCCTTCTTGACAGTTAACTACCAATAATTCCCTAAGCACAATTCTTGGTTTAAGTTTATGTTCACACTGTGGTATTTGGATCCAGACATTTATGAAAGTTCATTTCCTATTACACTTTAGCTCTGGTATAATTTTTATTGTCTACTTCATTGCACGTTTTTTCTCCCTGCATTTCAAATGCAGTGTCTCTCTTGCTCAATTTTTGAATGTGTATGCTGAGCATGAACACATTTCTGTCTAAGCTCTTAAAATTTAGGTCTGTAAAGTAAATACCTTTCCTGAATCTTTCCAAATTATTTGCTGTCCAATAGTTCAAGGTTGATTTCTTTTCTTTCATTCCTTAGCAAAAATATTTTATTAGATTTAAAATAAAACCCTGTACCATAATGAAAATTCTTAAAACCAGTAGAAAACTCTAGATCTAAATGACCATCTCCTGACAGATTTGATTATTTGTTACAAGTTTTCTTTACTAATAATTTCTCAGTTAGAGTTGACTTTTTTTAAAATTGATCAATTAAAAATAACAATTTCCACGTGTACAGCTGTTAAATGGATGTGTTGGGTTCAGGACCACAATTTAAGATAAAAGAAAGGAAAGCAAAGCAGTGAGGTCTCGATAACATCTCAGATAAATTTGCCAGACATTGGATGGCTTAGAGAAACTACAGAAAGGTTTTTTAACTCTATAACTATATACAGAATGGGAGAAAAGGTTACGTAAGTCAGTGCACACAAACTAGAAACTGTGTCATAAGTGCCATCACACAATCTGAGATGTATATAATGGGAGATCACTATAGTTTGGGCCTTGGTTCTTCTTTCACTTTAGAGGCCTGGGAAAGAGAGCATGTCAGTCCGGGATGGCCTGAGTTTCTCAGCGCCCACACCTGCATCCCTCGGTGCAGCAGTAAACAAAGAACCCAGTCTCTGTCTTTCGGATCCAAGGTTTAAGAATTCTCAAGTCCTTCTGCTTTCGTCAGCTAAACACAAAGATGTCCTCCCCCAAAACTTAAGCTTTTCCTGCTGATCAGTCTCTCCAAAATGGCGGCGGCATAGCCGCAGGGCCTGGCCATGTGCTGGATCCAACATGGAGACTGACCACATGGCTGCATCAGCAGGGCTGCACCCCCACCCACACTCCACACGTGGCCAAGAGGGACTTTCAAAGATCCTCTCCTCTCCCTCTCCTGTCTCATCTCCAGGAGGAAAAGGAGTACCCCAGCTCACTGCGATGCTGAAGTCTGTCTGTTGGGGGGTCGTGATGGCAAATCTGCACCAGTCTTGCTTCTCTTGTCCGGGCGCGGTGCAGCGGCATCAGCAGCAGAACCGCACTGCTACGGCGGGAGGGTCACTTCGGGTCCAGGGGGCAGTGGTGTCCGTGGCTTCTCTGGTCCGGGGCCAGGATCACACGGCAGAGTCCGCAGCGGGAACGGGCGGTAGGGGGAGGGAGGTGCTCCCCTCACAACCACAGTCCCCAAAGAGTGCAAACAAAGGGCGTGCTCCTGTTTTTTATAGACTGACCTAGCCAGGCCCTTCTGGGGTAGGTCCCAGGACAGAACCTTCCGGGGAAGGTTCTGGGACAGTGTCACCTCCCCCAGGACAGGTTAATTGAGGGAAGGGTTCCTCTTGAAATTAAGACTTTTCATTCTTCATGAAAGCACCTGGGCACATCTGAAAATTCTGACAATTCTCAAACTGCAACAATGGATTATCTGGGTATTAACCATGGTTTAGTAAACACTTTAGAGTGTATTTATAAATGTAGTTGGTCTTTTCGATTTTTATGCAATTTCCAGCTGAAAGACGTAAAGATGAAAGTAATCATGGAATCACAGAACTTTTGTGATTGGAAGGGACCTTGAACGTTCATTCAGTCCAATTCCCTGCCACAGCAGGATCACCAAGATCAAGTAGCACATGAACATATCCAGGTGGGTTTTAAACATCTGCAGCAAAGAATACTCCACAACTCCCCTGGGTATTACTTTCCAATGCTTTGTTACCCTCACTGGGAAGAAGTTCCTTCCGATATTGATGTGGAACCTCCCATGTTCCAGCTCACAACAATTGTCCCTTGTCCTATCATTAGATGCCACTGAGCAGAGCCTGGCTCCATCCCCCTGACACCCACCCTTTGGAGACCTGGGCAGAGAAAAATCTAATGATGTGTAACAAGGGTAAGTATAGGGTCTTGCATCTGGGTTAGAACAAACCCAGGTACCAGTATAAGCTGGGGACTGACCTGTTGGAGATCAGTGAGGGAGAAAGGGAGCTGGGGTTCCTAGTGGACAGCAGGATGACTACGAGCCAGCAATGTGCTCTTGTGGCCAAGAGGGCCAACAGCATCCTGGGGTGGATCAGAAAGGGGGTGGTTAGCAGATCAAGAGAGGTTCTTCTCCCCCTCTACTCTGCCCTGGTGAGACCACATCTGGAGTCTTGTGTCCAGTTCTGGGCTCCTCAGTTCAAGAGGGATGTGGAGCTGCTGGAGAGGGTCCAGTGAATGGCAAGAAAGACGATGAAGGAGGTGGAGCACCTCCCTTATGAGGAGAGGCTGAGGGAGTTGGGTATCTTTAGCTTGGAGAAGACTGAGGGGTGATCTCATTCATGTCTATCAATATTTGAGGGGTGGGTATCAGGAGGATGGAGCTGGGCTACTCTCGGTGTCATGGTGATAGGATGAGGGGCAATGGTTGTAAGCTGGAACATAGAAGGTTCCACATCAACCTGAGGAGGAACCTCTTCTCAGTGAGGGTGATGGACCACCGGAACAGGTTGCCCAGGGGTGTTGCGGAGTCTCCATCAATGAAGAGGTTCAAGGCCTGCCTGGATATGTTCCTGTGTGACTTGGTGTAGGTGATCCTGCTGTGTCAGGGAGATTGGACTAGATGATCTTTCGAGGTCCCTTCCAGTCTGTAGTGATTGTATGATTCTATGAGTCACATATTTATAAACATTAATGAGTTCCATGTGTACTTCTTCTGTGAACTATTTGTTTAGGTTTCTTTCAGCAAAAATAACCTTTAATTTGTGAACAATTTAAGATGATATGGGCATAAGTAATAGTGTATAACTTGTTACTCCTTTGGGCTATGGCTCCAGACAACTTTAAACTGGATTAATTTATCACTTCTACTCACTTTGTCACATATAGACTAACAGCCTTATATTGTCCCGAGACTGTTGCACAAAATATCTTCCCTGGGAGTAATCTGTGGAAATCTGGTAAAATATATGATATCAAGAGACCTAACACATTTGGACCTAGAATCATAACACCGTAGAATGTGTTGGGTTGGAAATGATCTTCAAAGGTCATCTAGTCCAACTCCCCCTACAACAAGCAGGGACACCTCTAACTAGAACAGGTTGCCCAGAGCCCCATCTTTGATACATTCCATTTCCATCATTAAAATCTGTGCTTCAGAACTTTTGGATGTGGCATTGTGCACAAACTCGTGGGGTCTTTCCCAATCATAGTGGCTTGAATGAATACTCAGACAAACATTATCCTAAGATAAATGTACTAACAATGGACAAAGACTTGCTGAGATCAGTTTGCGTACTTTGTGGTAAATTCCTCTCAGCTTTGTTTTTAATTTTTTTCCTCTTGTTTAATATTTTTCTTTCTGCTTGTTTAGCTCTGAGATAGAAACTGCTGCTCAAAATTGTCACATGCTTATACTAGTTTGCTTTGTTTTCCATATCAGAATCTCATCTAGACCTCTGTCTTCCTTATGCTCTTCAAAACTCTTCATATTTGTGAACTATCTCGAGTGCTGAACACAGACCAGACAATGACCTTTAGAATTACTGTCAAGAAGAACACAGGTTAAACATAAATGTGTATTTTGATTGCTGAATGTGCTATGGGAACATCCAAATTTTAGGAAGAAAAAATTAACATCAAAATTCTACACTTTTTAGTGCTTCTTCTATTCCCTAAAAGAGAAAATGCCTCTATTGGTCCTTCTGCTTTTACCACGATAACTGTGTTAGATTACACAGAATCACAGAACATTAGGGATCGGAAGGGACTTTGAAAGATTTTCTACTTAGGGTTAGATAACCCTAACCTTTTTTCTTCTGCATCCTAGTAACAAATTATTCTAAGGACAAGAAATTTTGGGAAATTATTTGTTTTTGACTATGTATTTTGTTCTGATGAAATTTTTATAATTTTTGCAAATGTTTTTAATTGTTTCTTTTGTTCAGACTCTTTGTTTCTAAAAAAAACCATTTCCTTTGAGATCTGGAATTTGAGATTAATCTTGTATTCACAGAATCACAGACTAGCAGAGGCTGGAAGAAACCTTGGTAGACCATCTACTCCAATTGTCCAAGAATGAGGGTGTCAACACCAACAGAGTGCTCAAGGATGTTAGATAAAGTCTATTCTTTTTCCCAGGTGTTTTCCCTGTTATGCCCGTTGCAACTTAAAGTCTGGGTCTGGTTTTGTACTGCTTCAAATCTTTACACCTCTGGCCTCCTATTCTCTAGGCTGAACAGAGACAGGTTTTTCAGCCTCTCCTTGTATTCCAGAAGCTTCAGTGACTTGACCAACTTCGTGCTGAGTAAATGGCAAGTTCCTGTCAGCCAATTTATCCAGATTGTTGAAACTTTCATCTAAGCTGGTGTGCTGTTGCCAGTCACTTTACATGTGTTGTCTAGTCCATGACACAACCTTGTAAAACTATTAAGTATTAATGTATTTTATGGGTGTTCTTGGAGTTTTTTTCCTGTGCCATGTATTGCTTCTATGATGTTTCAGTTACAAATGTGATATTGGAGGGGAACAAACTTAAGCCAATCTGGTCTTATAATTTGAACCTCTTGCAGAAGGGTTATGTGTGGCATAGTTATTATCAGGCTTTAACTATTTAAATTTCACTTCTCTGTGGCTTTACATTGGTTAACTTTTATTTGTAGCCACGTGAGTCTTATTTTTAAAGTTGTGTTTGTTATACTAAGCTGGTTTTTTCTGAGGCTAGAGACTGAGGGGTGACCTCATTAATGTCTACAATATGTGAGGGGTGGGTGTCAGGAAGATGGCACTGGGCTGTTCTCGGTGTCATGTAGTGATAGGACGAGGGGCAATGGTTGTAAGCTGGAACATAGGAGGTTCCACATCAACCTGAGAAGGAACTTCTTTACGGTGAGGGTGACGGAGCACTGGAACAGGCTGCCCAGGGGGGTTGTGGAGTCTCCCTCACTGAAGATATTCAAGACCTGACTGGACGGGTTCCTGTGTGACTTGGTTTAGGTGATCCTGCTGTTGCAGGCAGACTGGACTAGATGATCTTTTGAGGTCCCTTCAAATCCCTAATGATTCTGTGATTCTATGATTCTCTGATTCTCTGGGTCCTTTCTAATTCAAAATTTAATACTCAAGTAAATATTTTTCTGTATTACTTACACTTTATACTTTTATGGAGTCTCTATTCAGCATTATGATAGATTGAAGAAGACCCATGCAGTGTATGAAGGAACACACATTTTCACTGAAATAGCTTTATTATACTATTCAGAAACTAAACAATTGAAAGCTTGGGGTATGTAGTAAATAATAGGAATAAGAATGATATCATGTTTATTCTGCAAAGGCAGCAAAGGGTGTTGTTGTCCTAAGAAGAAAACTTTCATTTCAGTCAACCCTATGATCAGCACAGATCTAGACATCAGATATGTAATCTTAAACATCTCCCACGAAAGAAGCCAATCCAAATCTCCATGCTGTTAAAAAACACTGTAATTTCTGAATGAAAATTAAACTAAATTTGTGCACAAGCAAGAAATCTAAGATTTAAAAAATCAAAATCACTTCCTCTCTATTGTAACTTTACAAACCAGTTTGAGTACAGGTCTTCACAAAATCACAGAATCGCAGAACATTAGGGATTGACAGGGACTTCAAAAGATCATCCAGTTCAATTGCCCTGCCACAGGAGGATCATCTAGATCCCGTTGTGCAGGACCACGTCCAAGTGGGATTTAAATGTCTCCAAAGAAGGAGATGCCACACCCGCCATGGGTAGCCCCTTTCAGTGCTCTGTCACTCTGACCATGAAGAAGTTCTTTCTCATATTGATGTGGAACCTCCTCTGTTCCAGTTCACACCCATTGTCTCTTGTCCTATCATTAAATGACACCCAGAAGAGCCTGGTTTCATCCTCCTTTCCACTCACCCTTCTATATTTATAGACATGAATGAGGTCACCTCTCAGTAACCTTTTTTTCAAGCTCAAGAGACCTAGTTCCCTCACTCTTTCCTCATCAGGGAGATGCTTTACTCCCTTCACCTTCTTTGTGTCTCTGCGCTGATCTCTGTCAATCAGCCATATATCCTTCTGGATCTGAGAATATTCTTGTTTCATAACTGAGCTCTAATGTCTTCTGAAAATTTGTCCTAGGTGGTGAATATCCCCATGGCATCAGAACCACAATGTGAAAGCAAGGAGGAAAGAACTCATAAACATACCCATTGAATACAGAATTACATGGGGGAAGTTGTTCATTGTAGACTTTCAAGGACAACATTCTGTCTGACTTTCCCGATCCTTTACTACACTTCTGCAATTGAATTTCTAGAATTTCATCCCTTTCTTCCAACATTTTATTTTTAAATATCCTATTAACTTGCTCTCTCGTCTTCCACAATTTTGTTCTGTTTTTGATAGGTTTTTAATAAAACGAGGTGGGTATGAGCAGATTTTCTCCTTTGCCTTATTAGTTTTTTCCCAAGCTCAAGAGACGCAGCTCCTTCAGCCTTTCCTCATCAGGGAGGTTTTCCACTCCCTTCATCATCTTTGTGACATCTTTGCAATTGTCTTCAAAGTCAGGTCTAGCTGGGGTGGCTACAGGGCTGACACCACTGCAGTGGTTAAGCAGCCACCTCTTCTTTCCCTTCCACACCTAACTGCTTTTTCTTACCTGAATTCTTTTGTTCCTCCATTGTTTTTAGCAACAACTCAAGGACACCAGACACACTTTTTGCCCTCAGCAAATGAAAAACAACCTGTGAGATATTCTGTCTTCTTGACTTATTATAACAATACTTTGTATTTTTAAAACGCCCCCAAAATTGCGACAGTGATGCTTTTAGCAGCATTTGTACAAGAGCAAGATAAAACCTAACTTAAAATCTAGGCTTGTAACAGTATGACAGATTTCTACTTACTTTACTGAGCACAAAAAGGCCTGAGAAGAATAAATTAACTTCCCAAAAGGTTTGGTAAAATATTTATTTCAGGAGCCTTTTATGTTTAAATATGCACAACTCCTATAG
>VXBP01006391.1:454868-477725 GCA_013400115.1 Rhinopomastus cyanomelas | reverse complement strand
GTGAGAGACCGTGTCAAATGCCTTTCTTAAGTCAGAACACAAAAGCCTGGTAAGTACAAAATACAGAAGGGTAACTGTTAGCACTCACCTGTGGAAAAAATTACTTAAAAATCAAACTAACATTAAGAATCTCAAATGAATTCCTGACCAAATTTAACATACCAAGTTTCGCTTACTGAATAAGACGCTATTAGACATGAAATTACTTTGGTACTTCAATTGGTACCAAAGTAATGGTACTAATAATACTCCTGGCACAAGGACAAAAGTACTTGCTGAATGACTTTATAATTTCATAAGTTAGTTGCTGTAAGTATTGCCTCTCCCCCCCACTTTAGTGCCTACAAAGAACAGCACTGCATCTCAACCAGCAGTATGACTTTACCAGCTTCAATCATTCTCAATGTGCTGTACATGAAGAACAGATTCACAGAATTACACAATCACAGAATTATTGAGGCTGGAAAAGTCTTCTAAGATCATCCAGCCCAAGACCTAGCATCATCACATCAGCCAGACCAGGGCACTGAAGGCCACAGCCACTCTGTCCTTCAACAACTCAAAGGATGGCGACTCCACCACTGCCCTGGGCAGTCCATTCCAGGCTCTGATCACCCTTTCTGTGAGGAAGGGCTTTCTAACATCCAACTGAACCCTCCCCTGGCAGCTTCAGGCCCTGCCCTCTCATCCTGGTGCTGGCTGCCTGGCAGAAGAGCCCAACCACCATGTGACTACAACACTCCTTCAGGCATTTCCTCCAGTCCCTTCCCCACCCCTGTTGCTCCTCTGGACTCATTCTAGCCCCTCAATCTCTTTCTTGAGGTGAGGGGCCTAGAACTGCTCCCAGCATTTGAGGTGAGGCCTCCTCAGTGCCCAGTACAGGGGCAGAATTACATCCCTAGCCCTGCTGGCCACACTATTGATGATCCAAGCCAGAATGCCATTGGCCTTCTGGACACTCCATTAGCTCCTGTTCAGCTGGTTGTCAACCACTACTGCCAGGTCCCTCTCCACCATTAAATCAACGTCTGAGACTTCTGTCATAAAGCACACACAGGTATTTTCAAGCACATACATGTACTTAAGAGAAAGGCATCAAACATCTGTTAAATCTTGTTCTTGACTACAATTGTCAATAGGTTAAAAAGATACTTGGTGGCTTAATTCAGATTCTAGTTATTGAAAGGTCTGTCCTCCCACCTAAGTTTGAAATGTCTAATTACCGACAAGGCAAAAGCATGATTAGGAATGTGAGATACCATAAAAAAAGAGTTTCAGCAGAAGCAGCCCAAGATTTTTTTTATTAAAATTGTCTTCTGGATATCAGATTAAAAAAAAGAAGGCATCAAGACACTTCAAATATTCCTCTTGCACAAAACCTCAAAATAAAATATGACTAGTTTTCAAGATTTCTCTCTACATCTTGTTGCTCTAAGAACTCAGCAAGCAAGGAAATAAATTTATCTCCATTCTTGCAACTCTTTCAGCTCATCACATTAAAAAAAACATGACCCAGTACCTCCATTTAAATTCCTTTGGATTTTAATATGGCATTGCAATGCTTTTAAAGGAAATGTATACCAAAAGAGTTAAGGATTTAAAGGAAAATGCCTTAACTTTTAAATTCAGAAAATAACAGCAAGTGTGTAGGACACTGCAGACGATTCTCAATTCTATCAGCCTCAATCACCCCGTAGCCTCTTACTGGTTTGACTCACCATTATAAAGACAGATCTGTTCCCCGCCTCTGCAACCAGTAAAATCCAGCAGACTTGGTCAATCTCAAACTTCAGATTAGTTAAGAAAAAACTGAATTTCAACACACTTCATAGACATTAATCCAGGAAGAGAAACTGAGACATAATCCTTATGCCCATGGAAGCAGATAACAAATGTTTAGGAATAGCATCTTTTAAAGACACCAGTAAAGTTATGGCATTGTGTAGCTGCCTTGTAACAGTGATACTTTATAATTGTTATCCTTTTACTCTAGTTTAGGTAGGAAATTTGATGCCAAAATCTAAAAATTATATCCTGAGATCACAGTATTAGCAATCAGACTAGAATCATAGAATGCTTTGGGTTAGAAGTGACCTTTAAAGGTCATCTAGTCCAGCCCCTGCAGTAAGCAGGTCCATCTGCAACTACAGCAGGTACCCATACCCTCATCTAGCCTGGCTTCATCCTACAAAAAGGATTTTCTCTGAGGTGAGAAACAGCTAGTCCTGAACATACACATTAAGGTATGATTCCTGATTTTAAGACTGAATTCTGTAATTTGACTTTAAAGAGTAAATTAAAGCAATAGGCTCCTGTTTCACTTCAATGAGAGAGCTGTTGGAGCATTCTACAATAGATCCATAAAGACTCTATAAATCAATCTTCTTTCTTAAGAAAATCAAACAACCTAAAACCAGATTTCAAACACTTCCAAACTCCAAACCCACCCCAAAACCTGAGTAAGGTGTTGCAAAATATCAGTTTGCGATGGACTTGGGGACAGGCATGCAACAGGACAACGCTTCTGTTAAACATCAGAACCAACATGCACCAAAGAAACACTAACAAAAATACACCTGCAAAAACATACATGAGCTTTGAGCTTCCCATCTGCCAACTTGGGACAATACCTGGAAGTCACTCTTGATTTCCAGCAGCAATAGACTTAAGTGCCAGTTGGTTTTAATGTTAGGCATCAGTGAAAGCTGACATCTTCAAGAACATAACAGAATTTACTAGTTTAGGTGTTTAGGGTTTATTTTTTCACTCCAAGGCTTTAAAAAACAGTAACTATTCCCCAGCACAGGCAGTGACAGATTTTCCTTTCATAGCGCTGTACTGAAGTAAGGGCATACTTTAAGGAAGTAGTTCCAACCTGTTCTGTAATTTCTGCCTGGTGACTCAACCCTCAGATACACACCTAAGTTTTGGAAGAAAAATTAGATCTAGGAGACCCATGGGGAATGGCTGAACTTTTAATTTTAAGAGGAAGGCCACAAGAGAATTTTCTGACAGGTTTGGAAATTAGTTTTGAATTGAGACGTTATAGAGTTTCCTAGAAAAGTACAACTATTGCAATTAACTCCGTTCCCCTTGCACTAATCATCCTGCTTCTGGAAGAGAAAGATTTCACAGACCAATGCAACTTACCATCTTCATCCACTGTAAGGTCCACTACTTCTGCCGCATTCTGCCGTAGGGGCTGTATTACTGTGGAAATCCTACTGCGGGTTCGCTGTTCTTGAGGTCTTGCAGCATGAGAACCAGAGCTTTGTCCCCAGTGTGATCTCGTGTGGCCAAGTGTTGAGCGAGACCTTGGAAGAAAGGTGACATCTTAAAGCACTCACCTACATGTTGCCGTGATTAAATTTTCCGCCTTGCCGTTGGAGAAGCTAATTGAGGTATTATTTATTATTACCAAAACGTTTTGCTATGGTGAAATATCTCGCTGCTTCACGTTCACTAGGTGCTTACCAACACGAATGCAGCCTTTACCAGATAGCACAATGAAAAATGTCAGGCAGGTCAAGTTGAAAGGTTTTAAATCATGCTCCTATGAAATACACACAGGGGACTTAAAGATTCACTGTGAAACCCTACAGCCACAGTCAGACAGAAATTACATCTGATACTACATTTTCACTTTCTTCACATTAAGTGTCTCCAAATTTTATCCTAGCCCTATGCAGTCAGAGACAGCAGATTTACAGGTGACAAAACTGTAAATGTCATTAAAATTTGTAAACTTTCTGCATGTTAAGTGACAGAATATTTGCAGAGGATGATTTCTACACTTGAAACTTGAAAAATATCCTAGTAGTGCAAGGATGGGCTTAATGAGCTTAAAAGTACCTTGCAACCAAAGAAATTCTGTGATTCTTTCTTCCCCCTCCCCTAAGACTGAACACGGTTTCATGTAACAATTAAATGTAGGTTGAGGAGAGGAAATCCTAAAAAGAGTAACTAGAGCTAAAGAAAGGGATGGTTTTATCTCCGTAGTATAAAGCTTCACATCCACTCTATTCAATCTAGCCATATAAACCCAACAGTCAACAATGTTGTGGAGTTTTGCTAAGTTAAGATACTGCCTTTAATTAAAGGGAAGAGAAGAATATTTTTACAGCATTGTGTTTAGCAGTTCACTCTCCAACCCTCTGACTCTACAATCTACATAAATCAAGTGGCTCTTATTTTCCAGTTCAGAAAAAAAACAATGTACTCAGGCTTGAGAAATTCAGATGAGGAAAATGTGAAGGGAATGACTTCACTAAAAACAGAGTCCACTGCACTAATCACGATGGAGCCCAGGCTGCATCTCTGTTCTGCCTGTGCTCCCTTCACTACTCTCTGTAAATCACCAATAAAGCTCAGTATATTTCCCTTGTTGCAGTCCTCTCAGCTGGCTTACACTCCAATTCTCTTCAGTAGTCACTAATTTAAATTTATGTCATTTAACCTATGTTTGGATTAATCATTTGTATAAATTTGTGTGTGTTCTACCAACATTCCAGAACGACATGTACCTCTCAGTCCCTTTAAAAAAGCTTTACTCTTTCTCTTTGATGACCCAGGGCACACTGTGGTAACGCAAGGAGAGGGGTAAGACCTCTCCTCCTATTTCACACTTTCCTCCTATTCAATTAACTGAGACTTCAGATTCACGGGAGCATCTCAGGTTTGGTGTAAAGGAGAAATTAGCTAGGGAATGGCAGGCAAGACTGCCAGCGTTCACTTCCTTTACACAAACTCCAGCTTGATCTCAAAACCAGTGCAGTACCTACCACATCCGGATCTTTTGGTTTTCAAAGCAATTGTCAATGCAACAATAAGGCATTTCTTTGGATTTCTTCCTCCATCCAAAGATATGCTTTTGTCTTTAAAAACAACACAGCAACCTCTCTCATGTATACACAAGAATAGAAGTAACCATTTCTTTGCTTTGAAAGCTATTCTGAGTTTACAGCTTGTTCATTTCATAGCGCAGGAGCACCGAGATGTCCCAGAGCTGCCTCTGCTCTTCATGTGGTGGTTGGCAAAACTAATATGCTTGAAACACAAGACTCATTTACAGTCATGGCATTTCAGAGCCAAGATTTGAATGTAAGACTCTTCCTCTTCCTAGCAAATTTCTTAGTATTGATTTCTTACCATTTGGGCTTTTCTTAAGATGGAACCATTACTTTTTCCAATGCAAAACTCGGTCATTTCTTTAATCTCCAAAACTTTTCAGCTGAACACTGTTGGTGATGTCTTTACTCAATGGTTGAGTGCAAGTACAGTAAACAAAGTAAACTTAATTCGACCATTCTGTTATGATCTTTAAAACCAATAAACAATCAAATGCCTTTAAAGAAATGCCTAAATTGGGAGATTTAACAAACCAAACAGGCCAAAAATTTAAATTCACCAGAAAGTGCCCTTGGTTCAAGTCCTTTCTGGGGACAGCATAAACCAGTTCTTGAAGAAGTACCTTTTCTTTGTCTTTAATCAGGTTTAAATTAATGTTCTACAAGATTTTCACAAAGAGAATCACACAGAATCTTAGGGATTGGAAAGGACCTCAAAATATCATCTAGTCCAATTCCCCTGACACAGCAGGTTCCCCTAGATCAAGTCACACAGGAACACATCCAGGCAGGTTTTAAATGTCTCCAGAGAGGGAGACTCCACTACCCTCCATGGGCAGCCCGTTCCAGCTTCACTGTGAAGAAGTTCCTTCACATATTTATGTGAAACCTACTATGCTCCAGCTTACACCCCTTGCCTCTTGTCCTGTCATCAGATGCCACTGAGTAGAGTCTGGCTCCATCCTCCTGACACCCACCCTTTCCATATTTATCAACATTTATGAGGTCAGCCCTCAGTCTCCTTTCTTCCAAGCTGAAGAGACCCAGCTCCCTCAGCCTTTCCTCATCAGGGAGATGCTCCACTCCACCATCTTTGTGGCTCTGCACTGGACTTTCTCAAGCCGTTTTAAACAGAAAAATGTGTACTGTGCATTCTGGTTAGAATTTTTATACTATGACCTTACAGATATATCATGACACAGAGCCTTGTCGCAAACCTGTAGTCAAGCCAAATCTCACTAATACACATTGATCCCAGCCTCACCTGTAGCTTTCACCAACTGTGACAATTTCCACTTCGCTGTCTGTTGAGGTAACATTTATTTCTTCATTAGCAGTAACCTGGGGAGTGGAGGATGCTTCGATCACCACAACATCTTCATCAATACTTCCTGAGGAGGAAAAAGGAAGAAGGAAATTTGTACACTTGCTCTACATGAGAGCTGTCATCAAAAGAGACTCTTTTTCCCTAGACTTCAAACACATGTAGGCAGAGAATTTCACCATGTATGTTATGACTCCAGGTGCCACTGTCAAATCCATAAACTCACTATCAAGAACAGGAATTCACAATCACATACTAGAGACAAAGTTAAAATGACACTAGCAATGATAAGAACCTAACAACCTAGAACCCACAAAATCAGTTTAAAAGACAGGTTTTGTGAGGAAATTCCTACCTCAGAAAGAATGGTTCCATTTGCAGCCCAATACCCAGATACAGAGAAGTAGCTCTCTACAGATTAATACTGACAAACATTTGAGCTATCCAGAACACTTAAATGGAGCTCTGGATTACTGTCTACAGTGAGAGTGCTGAGCACAAAAGAACTTTCTACTAAAGAAAGGAGCTTGATACTTGAAATACCAAAACGACCACTTTGAAATGTGCACCTTTCTTCCAGAGAAATGCTTGAAAAATTTGGTGTCATCCAAGCCAATAGTTACCTCCTGGATCTAAAGGGCAAGGTCACACGCTAGAATTGAAAATACAGAGGGGCCAAAGATACAAAGTGAAGTCATCACTATGTTTCTGTATGTATCATTCTCTTGACATCTGGCAAATCACAGACAAATAAGCACCAGCTTTCTTACACACAACTGTCCTAGCTGCTTCCACCAGCTAAGCCAAGCAGCTGGAGAAACGTTAGTTCACAAAACCCCTGCTATTTTCATCCCTTCTCTTTGTGCTTAGAAGCATGTGCTTTTCAGAACTACAGTAACTTTAGGAGCACTTCTGGGAGCCCACAGATCCTGAAGCTCCTTATTGATCGAAACTTCATAAAGAAAATGTTTAGTATAGTAATCAAAGTTGTTTGAAGTAGGATAAAGCAGACACAGTTCATCCACATAGCTCAGCCATACACTACTTCCCACTGTTCAAGCTTTCTGAAGCACCTACCCAATATCAAAAGCACATACTGATTGCATTTTCATCCCATGAAGGAGCCAATAATGCACACTTTCTTCAAAACAAAGCAGAAAAACCCCTTCCTTTCAACTATACAAATACTTGCAAGGCATTTAGTAAGAGTACACTGCTAGGAAAAAGCCTCTAAGGTATGATTACACACAGTATGGTATCACCCTTTTCTATTTAAAAGAGCTTTCAGGTGAGATCTGTTAGAAGGGCATCAAGGTGAAGAACACACATGCAAACCACTGATTTGAAGAAGGTTGCAGTAGTCTGAAGAACAGCAAATACAAATTAGATTATGGACCAATGCAAAGTGGTTTATCTCACTGTTAGATCATTCCACGTAGTCAGCAATTAAGAAAGAAAACTATCCTTGCTGGGAACGAGTGAAAGTTGAGATGTTTTTCTGAATGTTCATTAGTAACAAAGCAGGGGGGAAAAAAAGGAAGCACTACTGCCAAATGTGCTGAAAGTACCACTCTGCTAGTTTGAACTACTCCAAGCCTAATCCTAGCAAAGCCAGGATGCTTTGCAGTGCCCCATAACAATCTTGCAGGTTGAGTTAAGAGTCTGAAGGTGAGCTTTACTGGTATTTCAGCTGGAGTAGTTTAAGATGACTGACATGCATTTGAAGAGTGCAAAAGCCTGTAAAGCAGAAGGGAACTTTCTTCAGTGAGATGACTGACATAGAGAAATAAAGCTAAAGTATTTTTGGAAATTTGGGTGTATTGTTTCTAAAAATATTTGCTCAAAAGAATTCTGAGGCACTCACATGCCTCAAATATTTACAAAATACTTAACTCTCACGAGCCATCTGGCGAATCCAAGGCTACACATTGGCAGCAAACAGCTGAGTACATCCTTAAGGCATCTACATCTTTAGATCTACATGGCATTGTATGTGATATAGAACACACACGCAGGTCAACTAATTTTATTAGGAAGGTCATAAAACCCACAGACCTTCATATTTCAGTAAAAGTCAGGTCTAAGGCACCACACAATTTACAAAACTTGCAAGCAGCCATGGAAAGAGAATTAAAACCCAGCAAAGCAAGCCAAAATACAAACCAGAAACATGCCAGCTGACAAAACACTCACATGTCTTTCTCACTATTACTCTTCATGCTATGTCCGCTACCTGAAGTGGTTGAGAGTCCACCATGACAGGGTGCAAGTCATTTATTTGCTTTCATGCACATACCAGTCAATGACCAGTGATCCTCTGTCTGCAATGAACTTCCAGCAAATCTGAACTTACTAAAAGCAGAAATATGAACTCTTTACTTAGCAATCTATCATCTAAGTGATTGACCTTGTAAGAGAACAGCTAAATCTGCAAAATGAGCACATTACCTTCTATGAATGTATAGGATTAGTATAGTAATCTCCCTTCAAGGAGAAGAGTCACCGCGCTGTTGGCAGCAAAAAAAAACCCAAAAAACAACCCAACAAATTATGCTGACCTATGAGAGGGGTTTTGTGCTACTTTGAGCATTACACCCATGGCTATAAAATCAACAGAAAATTACCCTCCCTTTGTCATCTCCTGACTAAGAAAACACAGCAAGCAAATTACACTCCAGTTGTTGTGACTAAATTAGACTTTAGGCTACCGCTGCAAGATTTGTTCTACACTTTAAACTAGCTGGTTACAAACAATGCCTCTACTGACATGTACAGCAGGAAATTTTATTAGTTTCCACTGAATTCTGGGAGGTGTTTTTTTTCCCCCACACTCACATGCACAAATACTATTTGACAGTGCAATGCAAAACACCTGATATAAGTCTGCAACTCAGAGCACTGAACAATTAGGTTTTGTACACTAATAGAATCAGTATTAATCAGTAACTTCTTTACAGAAGCATTTCCACTCTTCTAAAAAGCCTCTTAAGACAGAAATCTACTGCTCAGTCAGCCTAGGGAAAGGGATAAACTACACTGGCTTGAGTCCAAATTTGAACATCAAAAAGTGGTAATAATTCCTTAAAAGCCAAAATCCTCCCTTTTTCACACCCTACATCACAAAGACAGTAAATTTGGCAGACTGGCCTTATTAAGAAGATAGCTTTCAAAATAATGCCATGTAGTCCAATATTGAGATCTGTAACTACACGTATCTTTTCCCCAGAAAATTAAGATCATTTCAGTGTGTTAACTGCCAGGTGCTGTTCTGGGAAGTGAGTTTTAGAATCAAATACTTTAATAATCCAGAAGTTGTAAGACTAAGTTTTGCTTAGTGCAATGTGCATAATACATACAATTATACTCTGTCTATTACATATATCTGAAATATCACAACTCAGAGATTAATCAACCATCGAGTCCCCCACTAAGAATCTAAATAACACTTGGTGTAAGCTTCTGTTTGGCTGATTGATGTCCTTAGTATTTTACATCTATTTTGCAACTACTGCGGTGCTTAACTAGTTTAACTATTCCATGTAAGACAGCAAAGAAGTTTTATAATACACAGCTCCAAATGAGACAGTCTGAGAAAGTTGCAAGTGAAAACATAAGAAATTTAAAAGAGGCATTCATGCTCCAGTGACAAAGATTACTTCATTTTAGCTTTAGGCCTGTGTTGCCTCTGGCAGCTGCAGCAGGCAAAACTATGTGGTCAGAGCAGAAAATCCAGGCTGCAGCCTTTACCTGAAGCCTCTCACACCACTCGGCATGCGCAAGCAGGTTAGAGATGTCAGGGAGCACGCTGTCTGTTCATTGCTCATGAACAGCTGTCAGTGTTTCCAACCTCTTTCTGAACTTGCTGGTACTACATCCCTCTACAGCACCACATGCTGGAGAGTCTCAAGATAACTGTCCAGTAATTCAGCTTGAAATGGGTAAAATAATATCCTACTAGTGCAACAGCACATAGAGCACTGCCTGCAAAATAAAGCACTTACAAGTTCTAACTGGGAACTTGGACCAGCACTACCTTCTGGACAACAAGAATGGTGGCACTCCCAAGGCCAGGGACACCACACCAGTATCTGCTTCTTCTCAGTACTGTGCATTATTCCTATTCTTTATAGAATTTTCAAGTCTAGATTATGAGTTATATTGACACAGAACACCACATATTAAGATTGTACCTGATCTGCAGAAGGTGTGAGTAAATAGAAATTATACATTAGGTTTTATTATAAATCTTGTATTACACTACTTATAGATTGCACTACAATGATTCTACTTGCCAAAACTCCTGTTTCATTCTAATCCTAAATTCTGTGCTATACCAATGACAACATCCTGCAGAGAAACTAAAGCTTTCATTGTGATTGTCATTTAATGCCATCACCATTCTTCCTGTAATACAACCAGCCTGCTCCCCTACTGTTGGGTGACACTAGGTTAGAAGACAGCAGTTTTTCCATACTTCAGACTTTTTAGGGATATATTTTCCAATAGCTTCAACAGCTATAGGGAAATGCTGACATGAATTCCATGCTAACTTTATTACTGTAGCTGTTTAAAGCTCCAACTGTCTGGATAGTTACAGCAACAATGGTTTCAGTCAACTGCTCACAAACCAGGTGTTTCTTTCCTCACCTCTTCCCAGTTCCTTCCCAACCCCTCTCTAGTAAGGGGCACAGTAAAAAAAAAACCAAATTATTCATATATTCAGTTCCTTGTCCACTAATGCTATTGAGATAAAAGCTCTTAATTATGAGCTGCATCAGTTACTGTGAGAACAGAAGCCCAAGCCAAAGTTCCAGGAGGGACTAAGTCGCTGAAAATTAATCAACTCTACTAACAGGCAGCTCATTTCCACTTAATACATATTTATCTTGAGCCTGTTAAAATAATCTGAACATCACGTTTTTTAAGCAGGATAGCTTAACATTTCCACCAGCCCTATGGCTTTTAAAGCATTCAAAGTCCACAGTCAACAGTTTTGGGAAACAGACAACAAATCTGTTGGAGGAACCAAGGGGAGGGTTGCGAACAAATGCAGTTGTATTGGTCTAAGCAGTGTAGAACAAAAACCACAGCAACTTCTCATCAGCACTGCTGTTTAACCAGAGGCAAGGCCAGTCAAACCCTACCTGCTCAAAGACAAAGTAGCACATCAGACCCAGAACTGAAGGGCAAATAGGTGAGCAATTGATGATGATGCAAAACACATTTTCCTGGGGTTCAGCTTTACTGCTAAACCCACAGTATGTGAGGCTAAGAACATGTTTCCAATTTTATCTTTTGCCAGATTTCCCTCCACAGATGGGTGGGCACCCCCAGCCCTCTAAATCAGATGAACATCAGATACTTGTACAGCCATATCAGAAAATTCAAACAACGGTGTTACAGAGATCCAATGACAGTACGAGCAGAAATGTTGCCACCTTTCATGAGAAATAAAAATGAAAGGATTCTCTCTATAGATGCATACCTAGAGCTCCTCCAATGGTTAGAGAAAAGTCTGAGCTACCTAAGAAAAGTGCAGAATTGGAATTTGTGTTTCACAACAAACAGGTAATTTCGACTGTAAACCCAGGATTTCAATCCGAACCAACTGATCAGCATTCAGATCACAAACTCCCCTGCAAGCACCTGCACATTCAATTGAACCTTAAACCTACACTTAGTTCTTTCTACACTGTTCTTATGACCTCAGCTCTCAGTTTCTCTTGTGAGCTTCAACTGGTCCTCCCAGATTTAATGAGAACAACTAACTTTTATGGCAAGCCATTGGTAGAACAACAGGGTATGTTCCCAGGTGTCACAATTTTGTACTTCAATACTCTACCACTCTCAAAGCATAAAATTAAACCAGAACAGCTAAAGCCCTGACAGAAAAAAAAAGAGTAAGGGAAACCCTATGTAGTGTTGCCTGGGTTTTTCTTGGTAAAGGTTTGTTAATAAAAAACAAAACAAACATACCCTACACACGTCTGTCCATATAATTTTCCAAAGTTATCCGAGTCAGAACCAACCTACTAAACACTCATCTGGTTAAAAAGATGTTAATCTAATTATTGCAAGGAATTAAAATAAATATTTCCAGAATAGTAAACACTAATTAAATCTACTGATTTTAAAAAAAACACCTCAGTATGTTTGTATAAATACTTGTGGTGGTTTTGTCTGGGGTACAGTTAATTTTCTTCCCAGTAGCTAGTAGAGGGCTGTGTTTTGCATTTGTGCAGATAACACAGGGATGCCTTCATTACTGCTGAGCTGAGGCAAGGGACTTGAGGATCTTAAAGATCTTTTCCAACCTAAATGATTCTGGGATTCTCTGCTATTAAGTTGCTAAAAGACTAATTATGCTGCTAATTAAAAAAACTAGTTATTGGCTTATCTTTTAAAATGATATTTTCTGGTTATTATTCTCCTTTCTTAAGTCTATCCTCTAGTACTGTCACACTTATGCTGCACATCTCATATGATCAGCAGAAGGGCTTTGTCCTTCAGTGTATTCTGTGATTTCAGCAGATGCAGACATAACATTCACATGCCAACCTAGAACAAACTAAATTCTTCCCTCCCAGGCTAGAGCAGCATTACCAGTTAACACAACGCCTTCCTCACAGAGATCCACCATCTTCCCTGCTTGCTATACAGAGAAGCTGCACAGCTATTTTTCCAGCTGGCCCAATTTCTGTCCTAATTAACTCAATAACTAGAAATGCCTGATGTAACAGCATGAAAGCTACAGAAAGCATTAATCACACTTTTATCTTTCTCAAAATAGGACACACACAGAAGTCTGTTTAACTTCCCTTTTTATTTGCAATGTAAATAAAATTCTCTAAACCTTCCCAGCAATAAATGCTTCCACTGCAAACCCAATAGTATTCACATTCTCTAAGCCAGAGTAACTTTTCTGCTCATTGCATTAGACTTGAAGTACACCATACATCCTTTAAAGTGTATATTCTTTGATCTACAATTGATGCCAGTATTTTAATCTAAAATAAAATGGTGCAGAGCTAGTTGATTTCATATTTATGACATATGAAAAAAACCCCATAATTTTCTAAATTAAGTGTGCCTTCCAAACATGACCCACTGAGCAATGCAGTTGCTTCTCCATGTAACTAGAAGAAACAAATTGCAACTTCCACTTTTCCTCCCATGAGCATGACATCATACCGAATTACCTGAACAGCAGGAATATTCACCGATCCTTCCTTCAATTTTTTTAAAGTCATCTCTCCAAAAAGGGTATTTTGAAATGCTTATGGAAAGCCTCACTACAGAAAATACCTATTATACCTATTCTGTACTTCAAGAGAAATAAAGGCACAGAAGTGGTATGAATTTAATGTGTTTCCAAAAAGGGCAGGAAGCTTTCTCAGTTCAAGTAGACTATAAAAGTATGAATTGAAAATTCTCTTTTTAAATTATTTTATTACAGCTGAGAAATAGCTGCCTAAGAAGCCACAACCTACATTTTCTCATCCTTGTACCAAACGTAGCTTTCCATCCTCACAAACACGCATGAAGCTAATTAAGGCTGTGCAATCACTCTTCTGTTTCAGTGCTCTTTATGCAGCCCTAGTACTACTTAAGCAAGCGTTCTCTTTACAAATTTTACTTCTTGTATTTAAACAGTACATTAAAGAATAAAAGGCAAATTACTTGCTGCTACAACTGCTAACAAGCAATCAACTTTAGTGCTCTGGCTCTGTTCAGCATAAATCCTGTCCTAAAAGGTTAAGACACAAAAACCTTTTCTTTATACCTGGCCTTGTATTTGCGATCATTTTGTTTTCAAGGAATGATCTGCACAGTCTGAAAGAGGGCTGCACTTTCAAAATGACATTTGCCCCTAAGCAAAAAACAGGGTTGCAGAGTAACACTACGCTGTGTTGTATGCGTGCATTACCCCATACTCTCTGAAGAGTAAAAATGCTCAACAGAAGACTACATCGGAAGTGTCACTGGTCCCAGTTCTTGGGACCCCTTTCACAAAATTGCTATTCCCATAAAATCATACTAGCTAAAATTTTTAATACAATTCAAGAGTAAAATAAAGAGCAACTCCAGTGCATACAACTAATCATATTCAGTAACCATTAACTTTACCTTTTACATTACAGATTCTAAATTTGTTTTGATTTTACTGGAAGCTCTGAATGTGCTTCTCCCATCAAGAATTTATGATGTAATGTTCACATTACCCATGGTAAGTTTTATTTGTACTAGAACTCCTACAGAAAAACCCCAACAAACAGAAAAATAACTGCTCCAAAGCACATAAGAATGCTCATTAATAAAAAAGCACCTCAGGAATTGAGTTTTTACCTGAAGGAACAGCTGTACTGTTCTGGTGGCTTTCCCCAGGTGACACAAACAGGTCTTCCTCCCCTTCTGTAGAGGAACTGGAAGAAGACTCACTGCTGAGGTCATTATCACTGGAACTACTGGAGCTGGGCAGCAAAGCATATTTCCTTCGAGCTAGGACCTCTCGCTTTTTCCTCTGCATTAGAATTCGTTCTTTTTGGTTCTGTGTTCGCTGCGATGAATTTTTTACAAATCTCTTCCTATATGGAAGTCGTCTTACAGGACTGTTGTGAAAGCAGGGCCTTTTCATTAATAACTCAGGTACAGAGTCTGCCTCAGTCCGGGGCCACTTTTCTGACCTGGTGCTATGAGTTCTACTTGCAGGATTCAGTGCTGCCTGAGAGTGTCTTACAGGAGCATCTTTGTCTTCATCAGAGGTTACTGTGTCAGAGTCTCCAAAGTGTAGGCTAGATGAAGGCGAAGAGATACAGTCACTAAAAGAAGAATCATTGTCTTCACTCTGTGTTTCTAGATGCTGTCTCAATCCTAAGAGTCCTTGATTTTCTTTGTCAGGACAATTCTGAGTATATGAAGGACCAGCCTGCTGGCTCTTGCGTTTTTTTCGCACCACAACGCTTTTGTCTTGGTCTGTATGGTTGCCATTCATGTCCTTCTGCTTTTGAGAATCCCCACACAAGTGAGAGAACTCATTTCCTACTTTACTGGCAATCATCTCAACTTCTGCAGGGCAGCTTTTGGCTGCCCCAACAGGTTCAGGGTTCAAGAGTATCCCTTTCAGACTTTCCTGTCTCTTTGGTGCATCAGAAGGAACTTCACTCTTCATATCCGCTTTTAGAGTATAAACTACATTACATTCAGGAGTCCATTCAGACATGGAAGTTTTTAATAAGACCTGGAAATAAAACATAAACACACATCAAGAAAAAGAAGACAAACGGAACTATTAGCAATGTCTGTTTCACCAGGGCTTAAGCCTGAGAGTTCTACAGGCTGCTGCTTACAAGAGTTACACATTTCAGCTCCAGAAGCCACCAGGTATGCTGAGCCACCAGGTATGCTGCATGCTTAGGTAAAACCCCACGTCCTCTATAGCTGCATATATGGCCAGTAAATACCTTAAACACAGTATCTTGTACAGAACAGGTCCAGCTGAGCTATACAAACCAGTTTCTGACCATACATGGTTCTTTTCCGATACAAAAAGGAATTAAGCAGGAGGTATTTTGAACCTTATTATTTGGTGGTAAAGGGATAGGAATCCATTTATTACCTAGAGCTTCTTAATAAAGCCCCAGCACACACTAATAGTGATATATTCACCTTCAACTTGACTGATGCAACATCTCTGCCTTCTGGTTAAATTCACAAAAAGAAAGGAAAAAATAATTTGGTTCCCACTGTAACCAGTATCACTTTACTACATCTCAGATGAATAAGGCTGTAATAGAAACTTGAAACTTCTTCAGCAGTTTGGTGCTCCCCCGCTTTTCTATCTCCCTCACCACTTGCTTGTAGGAACATCTCCTGTGCTCTGACAGAAGACATGTTTTAAGCACTGAACCAGAAAGCAGATGAAGACATCAAGAAAAAGGATAATCAAAAAGCTTCTAAAACTCATACAAGACCTTCATTGAAAGTGAGACAACCCAAGTACTACTGCTTTTGTTTCTCAAAGGCAGAGAGCCACACAAGACCAATTCATGCATGACCCTGATGCAAGGGAAGCTCACACAATCACTTTGGTTGGAGAAGACCCCTGGGATCATAGAGTCCAACCATCTACCCTACCTTACAAGTTCCCCCTCTAAACCATATCACTCAACATCTCATCCAAACAATCTTTAAACACATCCAGGGATGGTGACTCAACCACCTCCCTGAAAAGCCTATTCCAGTGCCTGACCACCCTTTCTGTGAAAAAATCTTCATAATATCCAGTCTAAACCTACCTTGTTGTAACTTGAACCAGTTCTCTCTTGTACTATCACTAATTGCTTATGAGAAGAGACCAGCACCAACCTCTCCACAACATCCTTTCACATAGTTGTACAGAGTGATGAGGCCTCTTCTCAGCCTCCTCTTCTTCAGACTAAAGAGCCCCAGCTCTTTCAGTCTTTCCTCATAAGCTTTATTCTCCAGAGCCTTCACCAGCTTCGTTGCCCTCCTCTGCACCTGCTCCAGCACCTCCACATCTCTCTTGTATTGAGGTGCCCAAAACTGGACACAGTACTCAAGATGTGGCCTCACCAGTGCTGTATACAGGGGGACGATAACCTCCCTACTCCTGCTGCCCACGCTATTTCCAATACAAGTCAGGATGCCATTGGCCTTCTTGGCCACCTGGGCACACTGCTGGCTCATATTCATCTTCCTGTCAATTAGAACCACCAGGTCCCTCTCTGCCAGACGGCTCTCTAGCCACACCTCCCCAAGCATGTAGCATTGCAATACGGCCTGGCACTTGGCCTTACTGACGCTCATGCCATTAACATTGGCCCATTGTTCCAACCTACCCAAGTCTCTCTGAAGAGCCTCCCTACCCTCTGGCAGACGAACACTCCTGCCTAACTTGGCTTCATCTGCAAATTTACTAATGATACACTCTATGTCCTTACTGAGATCATCAATAAAGATGCTAAACAGAGATGGTCCCAACACCAAGCCCTGAGACACACCACTTGTGACAGGCCACCAACCAGATTTAACTCCATTAACCATCACTCTTCGGGCCTGTCCATTCAACCAGTGTTTCTTTTAAACAGCAGATTGTGTGCTCGTCCAAGCCATGAGCAGCCAGCTTATCAAGGTGAATTCTATGGGGAACAGCGTCAAAGGTTTTTTGAAAGTCCAGGTAAACAATATCCACAGCCCTTCCCTCATCCAATAGTCGGGTCATCTTGTCATAGGAGGAGATCAGGTGCGTCAGGCAGGACCTGCCTTTAATAAACCCATGTTGACTGGGCCTGATCCCCTGGTTGTCCTTTATGTGAAGTGCAATGGCACTTGAGATGATGTGTTCCATGACCTTCCCTGATACCAAGGTCAGACTTACAAGTCTATAGTTTCCTGGATCCTCCTTGTCAGAGGACTTGGAGCCACTTCAAATGTTGCATTCCCAATCCAATCCCATGAAGATCAAACCTCAGAGCTATCATACCTCGTTCCAACAAAAATAAAGAGCTTGCTTTGTTTGCTTTCACACAACCACAGTGATGCTAGATATTCCGATTTCTGAATGACAAAATTACCCAAGTCCTCCGAGCAGAGCCTTACCTCCTGCCTTACAGAAATGTACAGTATTTCAGAATAACATACTTAGGACTGGTTTCTGACAGCACGATAATCTTATTGAGACAGGTTCTTGCCTATAGTATCCCAAAAATACTCCCTTCATCCAACCTAGGCAGAAGAGCCGGTGCTTTGTAGAGACTACAGGAGGCAGATACTGAATAGCCTCTCACAACAGAAATGTCACGCTCTAACAGAACCCAGAACGGGACAGCTACAAACAGAAGAGCCCTTCCCTAAAACTGGATTAATGGCCTGGCTCCAGCTGGAACTCTCAGAACTCATGGAGCATGTGCAGCTGGAAGTGCCTCAGCCACATCAGTTGGCAGGCTAAGAGCAATTCTGCATTGAGCTCTACATAAAACAACTTTGTTCTCACAGAATCTCTTTGGTTGGAAGAGACCTTCAGTCGTCTTCTTCATCAAGTCCAGCTTTCGACCCAGATCACCGCTAACCCATATCCCTCAGCTCTAGGTCCACACCAGGTCATTTCAATCTCTCCAGACATGGGGACTCCACCACTGCACCCTGGGCAGCCCAGGACAAGGTTTGATAATCTTTTCGGAACAAAATTCTTCCTACCATGAAACAGTTCAGGATCACAAGGTGCCCACAGAAACCCTGGCATCAATCCAGTATCAGCAAACATCAGTATGCACATACCCACCAGGCCTGGGGATCTGCCTGGATTTGCACAATGGACTCAAGCAGGTAGATTTGAGAAACACTGTGTTCACAAGCACATTCTTTGGTCTAGACATTTCTTTGCTCTCTGTCCTAGGCTTAAGCACAGTTAGCTACATTAACACTATGTAAATCATGCGTTTAAGACACAAGCATTATGATTTGGCAATCAGGAATGTTTTCGCCTCATTGAATTCCAAAACAAACACAATAGCAATGAACTTGGGAATAAGGAGTTGTAACTTTACAAAAGAAGGATGAAATAACATTTTCTTACTGGAGATTAAGATCTTAACTATGAATCCTGCTTACAGAGACAGCTAGAGGAGTTTTAAGGTACAGAACCATCAAAAATATTTAAGAAATTAATTTCTTAGTCCTCCTGGCACTTCTGATCTTTGACATACATGTAACTGTTCTTAGTGCTGTGTCATTCTGCAAACATGCCTTGACAAAGCTTTGAAGAGTAAAGTAAAAGAATCTTTGCCACAACTGCTTAACTAGAACCTTGCAAATGAGAATTGGGGAATTAGGACAGCTTGCTGCTGTTCTTCAGGAAACCTGTGAGAAGCAGCTGATTTTTCAGATACTATAACCAAGCAGATCTGCAGTTTAAGAAGGCAGACAGTGTAGCAGACTTATCCAAACTATAAAGCCACAGGGCACTCGGTAAAGTCAAGCATTTTACTTGACAGTGGCCAAGTATTAGGATTGCACTTTATTGACAAAATAAACAAAGAGGGAAAGTTCTTGCTAGTAAAGTCATGAAGCAACCTTCCCACATCTTTGCTTGGAAAGCACATAAGACTACACTTTAATTCACAGTAGTTAGTTTTCCATATAGTGTAAGCTACAAAGAAAAGCTAAATAACCTTGTTAGCAAAATCTGGGGTTGGCAAAAGAAACATTTTTCCTTAATTCCTTCCTCTCTGCCCCATTAGGGGTCTGGAGAACAATTCCTGTGAAGAGCAGCTGAGGGAAATGAGGCTGTTTGGCCTGGAGAAAAGGAGGCTCTGCAACCCCTTGAAATTCAGGAGATTGGAGTGAGGAGGGACTCAGCCTCTTCTCCCTGGTGCTAAGCAATAGTAGCAAAGGAAATGGCTGCAGGCTGCCCCAGGGGAGGAGTTAGGCTGGGTGAGAGGAAGAATTTCTTTCCCAGACAGGTTATCAACAGGTTTAGTGGTGGCACCTGGCAGCGCTGGGTTCAGTGGTGGACTTGATGAGCTTAAAGGTCTATTCCAACCAAAGAGACTTGGGAATTCTGTTAGGCCTGACATTGGTCCACTAAGAAAAACAATCTAAATTTAACCTGAAGGAAGTTGACTTTGTCTGGAGTTACTTTGTGTTTCTCTGAAAAGCACTGGTCAACTCTGGAAGCAGCTGATCCCAGCCACTTAACACTGACAAAACTTGAGAGGCCACAGCTGGGAACAGCTTCCCATCCCATATGTCACACATGACACTGCTCAACATACAGGTTTCTAAATCCTTTCTCAAACTCACTGCCATGCCAACAGCTAAAGCACTATAGACCTGGAGATAAGAGTGACTTGAAGGAGATTGTACATTAATAAACCCCACTGGAAAACCTCATACAACATCCTCCTATGGTACATCCATCTCTTTGCACCATTACCATTGTTTACACAGAAATTAAATCATGCTGTTCCCCCAGAGCAATCTTTTTTCCCATTATACAACTGCTTGACATCTAAGCCTCCACAGTTCATGAGCTGAGGAGGGGGCACTATTACCTGTATCTTCTCAAATTAATGCCCTCTACCATAAAGGGAACAACAGAAACGACTGTGGGGGGAAAAAAGGTAGTAACTGCTGTCAGCTAAACATGAAGGCAAATGGAATCCTGGGATGGATCAAGAAGAGTGGGTCCAGCAGATCAAGGGGGGTACTTCTCCCTCTCTACTCTGCTCTGCTCTAGTGAGGCCACATCTGGAGTACTGTGTCCTGTTTTGGGCCTCCCAGTTCGAGGAGGATAGAGACTTAACTGAGAGAGTTCAACAGAGGACCACGAGGATGATTAGGGGACTGCAGCACTTGCCTTATGAAGAGAGATTGAGAGACCTGGGACTTTTCAACTTAGAAGGCGGCTACAAGGAGACTTAATCACTGTCTATAAATCCATGAGGGCTGGATGTCAAGAAGAAAGAAACAATCTCTTTTTCCCTTGTGTCCTGTGGTAGGACAAGGGACAATGGTTGTCGGCTGGAGCACAGGAAATTCCACCTCAGTATGATGAAAAAATTCTTTACCATAACAGTTACAGAGCACTGGAACAGGTTGCCCAAGGAGAATGTGGAGTCTCCTTCTCTGGAGTCTTTTCAGACCCATCTGGATGCGTTCCTGTGTGACCCATCTTAGGTTCTATGGTCCTGCTTGAGCAATGGGGTTGGACTTGATAACCCCTAGAGGTCCCTTCCAACCCCTAATGATCTATGTGTGTGGGTGCATGTATTTGTGTACAGCCACCTCCAGTGAGGGACAAGCTGGTAGCACTTACCCAGGTATGCGGGGCTATCAAGTTATTAAAGTGCAAGTCACAGGTATATTCAGATACACTTGGTACACTTTTACAAAACTACTGCATCACCAAAGACATTTCTGAAAGGTCAGGATTCTTCCATCTCAGTTTTGAAAACACACATGGACTATGCAGGAATGCTATGAGCTGCTCTTCACTCCTGAGCTTCCAGTACCAGACCAATCCAGAGCTGTAGCTGCCAGAGCATCAGCCATCATTAAACAGACCAACATGATCTTAAAGGTCTCTTCCAACCAAAGACACTCTGATCCCAGAGTTTTGGAAGAGGAGGCTTTGCACTCAGCCTTTTCCATTTATAAGTTCAGTGGGTCATTTAATACGGTGGTTGGTAGCATGAGCCAAATGACCAGACATTCACTCCTTATCAAATGAGTCAAAAATCACAGGGAACACCCCACCAACCCTAAAAAAACAATATCACAGGGAACACCTCACTAACCCTTGCACATGGGCAAGAACATAAAACTGAAGTGGTGATAATCTTGGCTAAGTCTTTTTGTTAGCTTTGGGGTTGAGGAGGTCTTGCCTCATTTAGTCCCTCTATCCAACAAAGAGTAAAAGNCCCTCAAATATTTGTAGACATTAATTCACATTAAGTTTTTCACCTTAGTGAAAAACTACTCATCCCCAACCATGTGAAGTAGAAAACCTAAAATTAAAGCTTAAGAATGTCAAATTACTCTGATTCTTCAAATATTCTTCTTCCCTTGAAATGTTGCTACCGAGTATCCAGAATTAATTTAGCCTGAGAATTCTCTACCGGTTACAACGTAAGGGCTTATTTCACCTCCCCAAAGCCCAGTTTTCCTTTGTTAGTTGATAAAGTAAATACTCCACCATCATGAAGTCTACCAAGGTCTCCACGCCAAGTAGCCAATCCTTCTCTTTTATGGTCAAATACTTGTTTCTGGAGAAACTGTGTTAAAATCAAATAAAGTTGGGCTCTTAAGAGTGAGAATTTTACGTCCTGGAATGCACATCTTCTGGAGAAGTACCTGAGCATTGAGAACTAAAGGTATCATTTAAGCAGCTAAGGCAGCAAGACTTTGCTAATGGTGTCACAAAAGCATTTCAAGCCTTGGAAAAGCTTACTCAAACTACACAAAAATGCCACAATCACTGAAACTTAGACGCTTTAAATACAGAGATGCTCAACACTTGTGTAGTTCAGAGACAGAACCCTGCATGCCTCTGAGGTTCCCAGCCTGTGTTTCTGAATGAACATTGCTTCCTTGTTTATCAAGCAGAAAACATGTGACAATCTTTGCTGATTTTTCTGTTTTTTAAACAGGGGTTATTAAACTCACACTTTAAAATCTTTTAAATACAAAACAAATGACATGATAGCCAGCCCCATTACTCTCCCAAACATAACCGATTTTCAAATAGGGAAAAACACATGAGAAATTCTCAAGGAGACAAAACCTGGAGGGATGCTGTACCCCCCCACAGAAAAGACACTGCTTTGTGCATTAACAAGGCACCGAAAAATAAAACCACGTAAAAATTGGTGTGAACTGTTCACCCTCCTGTGGGGCCACCACCGGGACAGGGCAGAGGACAGGAGGAAAAGGAAAAAAGGAGAGAGAGGGAGGAAGGAAGGGAAGACAGAGAAAGAAGGAGCGAAAGAGGGGAGGAGAAGGAAGGAAAGCAGAGGGAAGGAAGGAAGGAAAAAAAGAGAGGGAAGAAAAGAGAGAAAGGGAGTGAGAGAAGGTAAAAAGGAAGGAGGAAGGAAAGGAAAGAAAGAAGGAGAGCGAGAGGAGGGGCGGGGGAGGGGAGAGAGCCCCCGACTCGGCTCCCCGCCCCCG
>VXBP01006391.1:391777-454845 GCA_013400115.1 Rhinopomastus cyanomelas | reverse complement strand
CGGGCGGCCCCCCCCCGCCGCAAGCGGGGTAGCGCTTCCCCCTGTACCTGAGGCAGAGAGGCCGCCGGAGCCCCGCTCAGGGCCGGGGCGGTGGAAACGGCTCCAGCGAGAACCGCAGGGAGCCCGGCTGGCCACCGGACAGGCCACTGCTTTCTGCTGCTGCTGTTGTTGGCCGCCGCCAGGCCCCGCTGACAGCCTCGACCGCTGTGTTGTGACGCAGCCGCTGCCCCCCACCCCCCCCGCCCAAACCGCCACCGCTCCCCGCCCGGGCGCAGGGCGACACTTGGTGCTGCTTTACAGCCGCCCGCAAAGCGCAGCCGCGCCGCTCACGCCACACCCCGTTCCCCCCCCCCCCCACCCACCTAGAGGGTAGCGCCTACTGTCGGGCTGGAGCCAAAGTGCAGCGCCCGGTCGCACACCCGCTCATTCCAAAGAAACGTCCGGGGTTTGAACTGAAGGTGGGGAGATTTAGTTGAGATGTGAGGCAGAAATCCCTCCCTGTGTGGGTGCTGAGGAACAGGCTGCCCAGGGAGGCTGTGGCGGCTCCACCCCTGGAAGTGTTCAAGGCCAGGTTGACTGCAGCTCTGGGCAACCTGCTCTGCTGAGGAGTCGCTGCTCATGGCAGGGGGATGGCATTGGGTGAACTCTGAGCTCTCTCCCAGCCCCAATTCTGTGATGCTGCGAACCCACGTTTTTGGAACAGAAAGGTAGCAGTCATTAAAGATCTTACTCAGAACACAGGGGCACTGCCAAGTCACCAGGACACAAGAGTTCTTAACGTGTTTGGGAGGAGCAAACAACCCCGATGCATCATCACAACAGACGTGGTCATCGGGAAAAAATGTGTTTTGAGACTATTAATTGCATGAGCTTCTGATTGGAATTTCCTTAAAGTAAGACTGGGTAAAAGTAAAACCACAGGGACTATTTCTCAAATATTGAGGCCATGGTCTAGAGGTTAGGGACATGTTGGGATGAAGGTTGGACCTGATGATCCTGGAGGTCCTTTCCAGCCACAACAATTCTATGGAAAAGAGGCATTAGGAAAGTCTTTGATGCCAATCTCAAAGTGAGACAGAAGACAGGTATCACAGTCAGGCAGTATTAACTTCCTAGCTTTTTCCATGCGGTTTTGGGTGCTTGGTTGCTTTTTTTTATGCTTTAAATAAAGGCAATACAGTATGCCATGGCACCACAGCAGGTTAATAATTGGCTGAAGAAAAAGAAATCAAGACAAAACACGGAAAGAACTGATGACCCTGAAGAGCAGACTAACAATGATAAAGACAGAAAAATGTATATTTGAGTATTAATGACTAAAGAGTTTGGGATATATTGGATATTTGTCAAGCAGAGGGCAGTAAGATGAGGACTTTGATGAAAAGAATCTGAGAATCCTAGAATGACTGAGGGTAGAAAAGCCCTCTGAGCTCATCCAGACCAGACCAGGACCTAACATCACCACATCAGCCAGACCAGGACACTAAGCGCAACAGCCATCTGTCCTTCAACATCTTCAGGGATGGAGACTCCACCACTGCCCTGGGCAGTCCATTACAGGCTCTGATCACTCTTTCCATGAGGAAGGGCTTCCTAACACCCAACCTAACGGTCTCCTGGTGCAGCCTCAGGCCCTGCCCTCTCATCCTGGCACTGGTTGCCTGAAAGAAGAGCCTGACCACTACAGCTTCCCTTCAGGGAATTTTAGAAAGGGAGAAGGTCCTCCCTGAGTCTCCTCTTCTCCAGACTAAACACCCCCATCTCCCTCATCGTCTCCTCATCAGACTTTCCCTCCAGTCCCCTCCCCATCCTCATTCCTCCTCTGGACCCGCTCCAGCCCCTCAATTTCTTTCTTGAAGTGAGAGGTGCAGAACTGCTCCCCAGTACTCGAGGGTAGGCCTCTCCAGTGCCCAGTACAGGGAGAGAATTATGTCCCTGCTGGCCACACTATTGCCAATACAAGCCAGAATGCCATTGGCCTTCTGGGCCACCTGGGCACCATGCTGGCTGCTGTTCAGCTGGTTGTCAACCAGTAGTACTGACAGGTCCCTCTCTGCCAGGCTGCTTTCCAGTCACTCATCCCCCAGTCTGTAGCTGCAGGGAGTTATTTTGGCCAGAATGTAATTAAGAAAATTACTTACAGCCAACACGAAAAAAAGGAAACACAGTTGGACAATTTTTCAGTCTAAATCTTATTCAGAGAGTGATATTTCACTGCTCTTGTACAAGTTATTATTGATGTAGTTTTACAGCTCTTTTAACCACCTTTTTGTTATGCCATTCTATATTCGAGGAAGATGAGTTCTTAACAGGGAACACAGCACATATAATATGAGAAGAGAATGAAATCTGGCTGGATTATTTTTAGAGACAGAGTAGTGCTCCCCATGAACTGATCAGAGGATAATATCAACCAAAAATACACTAACTAGTCACCAATTTATGTAGTTACTCATTTACTTCATAATTGCTTTGAATGCTCATGCCAAAGGTGATGGAAAGATAATTCTTGGCAGCCAAAACAGAGTCACTCTGTGCTCAGCAACTGCAAGACATAAAAGATTATAGTGAAACCAAAAAGCAAGGGGCTATAGAATGGTAAAAAAATTCAGTTTGCAATTTGAAAAACAATGCAAGGTAATCTCTCCTCACGCAGAGAGGTCAGATTATCTCCAAGTGCTTTAATTGTGTATAATTTTGGTAGAGCTTTCCACCTTGGGTAAAATTACAGAAAGATGGAACTCCTAGGATCAAGATTTCCTAATCCCTGGTGCACAATGGGCTACCACCGACAAGAATCTGGTAAATTGTAAGCCAGCTCAGGGATTTAACCTGGACATTCAGGAGAGGATGGTTGAGGGCCAGACCGCACTGAGCCAAGAGATCTAGTCACAACCCCGTACCATGGGCAGCGACGCCTCTCACTGGTGTCCAGAGCTCCATCCAGCCTGACCTCGGACACTCCCCAGGATGGAGCAGCCACAATCTCCCTGGGTAGCCTGTTCCAGGGCCTCACCTCCCTCACAGGGAGGGACTGCTTCCCAAAATATTCAGGTCGCTAACTTTCTTCTCTCCCGCTGCTAAGGAATAAAACAATAAGCATTGCTCCCTTTAAGTGTAGTGCGGTTTGATGTGAAGCTGCACCGGGCCCAAGAATCCACTGCCGGGGATCACACCTGGAGAAACCAGAGGTGCTCGGCCTGGCCCACTTCGCGTGGGGCCTCCTCGCGTCCAGCCCAGTAGCACCTGCCGCCTCATCCCCAGCCTCTGCTGGTTCTGACAGGCTAGAACCCAGCTCCTACCCCACCCCCGGGCCGAGCCCCGATCCCACCCCTGGGCCAAGCCCCTTCCTGGGCGGGCCCCGCGGTCCGGCACCTCCCGGTCCCCCCGGTCCCCCTCCGCCCGCCACAGCCGCCTCCTCCCACCTGTGTCGGGGCGGCCCCGGCGCCTGCGCGGGGCCTCCAGCCGGGCCGCGGCCTCCATCCGGGCACTGCAGAGCCCGCCCCCGGGGACGGGGGGGGCGGGAACGGGACGGGGGGGCGGTTCATTGTGCGCGCAGCTGCCGCGCTCAGTCGTTCTAAAATGGCCGCTGCTGCCGCTGCCTCATCTCCTGCAGCAGCCCTCGGGGCCCCGGCGCTTCCCTCCGCCACCGAGATTAAGAAGATTAGCGAGCTGCGGGTCATCGACCTCAAATCGGAGCTGAAGCGGCGTAATCTGGACGTCACCGGAGTGAAAACGGTGCTCATCGCGCGCCTCAAGCAGGTGAGCGGCCGGCAACAGGCCGCGGGGCCCTATGCAGCTCTGCTGAGGGGCACGGCCGGCTGACCCGCGCGCTGGGGCGGGCCGGGCCGGGGCCGCTGGTTTTTGCCGTGGGGTCTGCGAGCTTCCCTCAGTCTCTCTCCTGCTGCCTCTCTGCTTCACCCGCCTGCCCTGGCGCTGCCTTCAATGTCACCGTGGCGAGCGGTGGGCTAGTCGCGGTGATTCCAAAGGGAAATGCGCTTCGGAAATGCCCTTCTATCAACTCGAACTCTTGCCGTCAGGCTCTCCTCTCCTCCCGCTCTGACAGGTTTAACCGCAGGAGTTTAATAAACTATTGCTGAGGTGGGAGAAATCAGCATGTCTTGCTGGCAGGTGCTTGGGAGAAGTTGTTCTTGCTTTGACTAAATCTGTTAAACAGACATGTATTTTGTGCTTGTTTAGGCTATCGAAGAGGAAGGAGGAGATCCAGACAACATTGAAGTAACTGTTTCGGCTGACACACCCACCAAGAAACCAGCTAAAAACAAAGGTTAACATCTGCTGTGTATTGCATTCCGGAGCAGTTTTTGTTGTCTGTATAATCTTAGGAGTGTGGAGCTGTGACCTGTAGTTTGGATGCAGTTGTGACTTTGTTGTTTGTGTCTTCTATGGTGTGAGGCATCCTTTGCCTCAGTGATCTGTTTGTAGTTTCTGGATAGAAGCGATTTATAGGGATACTCTGTGTGTGTATGTACGTGGAAAACGGGTGGTTTGAGAGGTATGAGGTGGTGTTTGTACTGCTGGTAGGTTTTGGAGACTTGTGCTGGGGCTGTGTTGATGGTCTGTGAGACTTCTGTAACAGATCCTGAACATGGAGTGTTGTAGGTGCAGACTGGGTATAGACAGGAGTTGCTGCCCAGTGTTTTGCTGGGAATGGCATGTCTTGGTAGCGTCTGAGAGTAACTGTGCAGCAGCAGAGGGGGAAAGAAAAGGTAGGTTGGTTGTTTCCTGGACTTAGGCTAGTAGTGAGTGCATGAGGATATGTGTTTTGGGGGGTTGTTACCTGAAGAGGTTTGTGTTGTGCAAGCTTATTATTGTGGTAAGACAGGATTTATAAATTCAAATATAATGAATGGGTTCTGAAGGTACCCTGGGAAACTTCTAATTAAGTTTAGTTTTTCCACTGTGGAAAAAATAGTTCTGTAGATCTGATATGGATCAGTTTGGGAGTGATTATGTTTGCTTCATTTTCTTTTCCTGAAGTATTAAAATATTTGAGTTTCTGTTCTGGGGGATTTTGGTTTCAGTTTTGGTCCCCTGTGCTGTCAGCATCCATAAGCATCCATAATCCAGTAATACTAGGAGATGAAGTGTGTCTTGTATGCGTAGCATGTGCATTCAGTGCATAGTGCTAAGGATGATTGTATGTGTGCTCTGGAAGTGATCAGTCTTGCACTCCTGTCACTTGTCTTGTGGCATAAGTGATCATTCATGCTTGTGTGGTGCTATGAACGGGAAAGTTAGTACAAAAATCTGTCTGCCAAGGAAGTTTGGGTAAGTACTCCATACTTCCAACACACGAGTGGAAGGAAATGGCTTGATTTAGATGATCTTCAGCAGTCCCTTCCAACCCCAACTGTTTCGTGAAACAAACTGTTTCACAAAGTGGTTTTGTTTTCTTCTGTGACATTTCTTTATTCCCTGCTCTACAAAGGTAACTGATACTTAAAGAGAACTATGTGGAACCTAAGTAAGTTGTGGAACTGTGGAAGCTTCCACAGCGCTTTCTGTAGCGATGCAAATGGCTACTCTTGCTGGGAAGGACATTTCTCTTGTTGGCTGCTGTTCACTCTTGGTAGTGTGAAGTGTGTAATGCTCTCGAATGAGCTCCTTATTTAGTTGTGTTAAAGGTTTTGCTCCTTCAGAGGTCGTTTTGTCTGCTAGTGACACATCTTGAGTAGCTATCCTCTGCTACCTCCTCTGTGGAACTGCGTGGTAAGGGGCATACATATGGCTTTGTAAACCTCAAAGTAAAATGTGACCCTTACTGAGTTCTTACCTGCTCCCTTTGCAAGCTCAAGAGTTTCTTATTGCTTTTTCAGTTGTAGAAGTCTTAGAGCTAATTTATTGCCAAAAGTATGAGAGGTTGGTGCTATAGTGCTGTTTTCTTTTACTGAGTTTGCTGGCAGATTTACTAGTGCTCCACCTGTCTAGGGTTAGTCAGAACAGCTTCAGAGTTATGCTGATGGCTCTTTAATTATTTTACTGCTGTCCTGTGGTGAAAATTGCAGCACTATTTGTCCTTTTTCACCATTCTACTGTTGGTGTACAGAGGAGGATTAGGAGAATTAGAGACTTGTTTATGCAGCCATGGAAGGGACAGTGAGTGTGGGCCATGGATCGATCCTCATCACAGCAGCCAGAGTGGTGAACAGGAGGGAAGACAGTAGTTTTCCTTCTGAAAAATGCCAAAATGCTTAGTGGCTCTCAGGTTTAGATCTTAATGTCTTTCATAACCAGTTTTACTGCTGTTCTTAAGCTCTATGGAAAAAGTGAGATGTCTGATTCCCTAACACTACCTGTTAGAAGAACTTGGTCTGGAGTATTGACGCAAACTGAATTAGAAGGGGAAGATTCTACATGGGAATGATATTTGTTTTTCCTCAAGTTGCTTTTACTGTTCGCATGTTGACAGAAAAATAGAGTAGGAAGAGGCAGAAAGTGGGATTTGCTTCCACACCAGGATTTGGTAGTGGCTCCATACATTGTTTTATCAGCTGAGTCTATACTGCAGTGTTTTACTGGACTGTGATGAGCTTTTGATGATATAATGCCAGCTTGCTCAGAGACAGGAAATAAAACATCTGTGAAACACTTAAGTAGGAGAGTAAGGTATTGACCGAAGTGATTTGAATGTAGAGTACCTTTCTCTTAAAAAGCAACTTGCCACACCGAGCTCTGCAGCATAGGATATTGTATGAGAAAGAAAATAGGGCATTTACTGAATTGCCCACAGTGTAGATAACCGAGAGCCCTGTGAATTAAGGAGTGGTTGCAGAAGGGCCCCGTAATCCAACAAGAATCCTTGAGCAATCCTGTATTCTAACACTTTATCCCAAAGCTGATTCAATTAAGTATTGAAGGTAAAGGAAGAATCACTACTCCAAAGGCCCATGCATGTGAGATTTGTTGCTTGTGCTAGCTTGAACTGTGTCTGCTGTGCCTCTCCACCCTGGAATTTAGTAGCTATTGACAGTAGCTATATTTTTTTATTTGTGAAGAGAGGACAGTTTCTGGACCAAGCTATTCTTTTTAAGCCTGAATGTTTTGCTGCCGTTCTGGTATCTACAGGACTTTATTTGATTGGTAGTGTGAAACGTTTTGTAAACATTTCTGATGTATACATTCATGTTGAGTATTTCCAGTCAAAAATAGTTTAGCATTGGCACTCAATAACTTGGGAGGTGGAAGTTACTTATTTTGCCAAGTTTTCAAATTGGTGTGGATCAAGGAAAGAATACAGGCTCGTTGATTCAAATCTCAGACTATTAATGTCAGCAGAGACACTTGTTTGCTGCTCTTTTAAGTTTGAGGCCAGTTAGATACCTCTTACTTTGTGCTTTGTTCTGAATAAATGTCCTAACTGAATCCTGTGTGACTGGATCTAGGTGATACTGCTGTGGCTAGGGGATTGGACTAGATGGTCTTTTGAGGTCCCTTCCAATCCCTAATGTTCTGTGATTCTGTGAATCTGATTCCTGCTGCCTTTTAAAATTCTTACTGTAATCAAGTAGCTGCTTTGTTGCTTCTTCATAGAATCATAGAGTCATTAGGGACTGGAAGGGAACTTGAAAGATCAGCTAGTCAAAACCCCCTGCCACAGCAGGATCTCCTAGACCAAGTTGCTCAGGAACATATCCACATGGGCTTTAAGCCTCTCCTGAGAGGGAGACTCCACAACTCCCCTGAGCAGCCTGTTCCAGTGTTCCATCACCCTTCTGTGAAGAAGTTCCTTCTGGTATTTATATGGAACCTCCTATGTTCCAGCTTATACCCATTACCCCTCGTCCTATCACATTGAGAAGAGCCTGGCTCCATCCTCCTGACACCCACCCTTCACAGAGAGTTCAGCGTAGGGCAACAAAGATGATAAGAGAGGTGGAACACCTCCCTTATGAGGAGAGGTTGAGGGAGCTGGGTCTCTTTAGCTTGGAGAAGAGGAGACTGAGGGGCGACCTCATTAATGTCTACAAGTATTTGAGGGGTGGGTGTCAGGAGGATGGCACTGGGCTGTTCTCGGTGTCATGTAGTGATAGGACAAGGGGCAATGGTTGTAAGCTGGAACATAGGAGGTTCCACATCAACCTGAGAAGGAACTTTTTCACAGTGAGGGTGACGGAGCACTGGAACAGGCTGCCCAGGGGGGTTGTGGAGTCTCCTTCTCTGGAGATGTTCAAGACCCGACTGGACGGGTTCCTGTGTGACTTGGTTTAGGTGATCCTGCTCTGGCAGGGGGATTGGACTAGATGATCTTTCGAGGTCCCTTCCAATCCGTAATGATTCTATGATTCTATGATTTATAAACATTAATGAGCTCACCTCATTCTCCTTATCTCCAAGCTAAAGAGACCCAGCTCCCCTCAGCCTTTCCCCATAAGGGAGGTGCTCCACTTCCTTCATGATCCTTGTAGCTCTACACTGGAGTCCCTCCAGCAGCTCCATGTCCTTCTTGAACTGAGTGGCCCAGAACTGGACACAATACTCCAGATGTGGTCTCACTAATGCAGAGTAGAGGGGGAGAAGAACCTCTCTCAATCTGCTAACCACCTCCCTACTGATCCTCAGTGTTGGCTTTTGTTGATGGGCTTTGCAGTTGCTGAATACAGCAGGAAAGATTGAGACATCCTTTTCCCAAGTGTTCCTGTTGGTGGGGGAGATGTTGGGGTGTGCTCTTGCCTGCAGCGATGTTGCACAGCTAATTACACCTCTTAATGTTACGAGGCAGGTTTGTTAATTAATAATTGTTGTTGGGTATTTGATCTTACCTTCAGCTGCTCTGTCTACCCCTATCAACTGTTAAGTATTTCTGATAGAATAAATCTTGCTCTTTATCAGTTGTTCCACTAGCAAATTACCTGTAAAATGGATGGTCTCCACTAGCAAATTACCTGTAAAATGGATGGTCTCTTTAAATGAGACTTTCTTCTTGCATGGTAATAAGTGGATGACATTTGAAAATAAGTTTCCCTTCGGAGGGAGGGAATTAAGCTAAAATTCCTGAACTTGACGATAGAAATTTGGAGTTGTACCCTGCAGACTATGTAGAAGCAAACATTCTTGTTGCCCTAACATACCGTTTAAGAACACAAATACTGTGGCGAATGATCCTATTTAAATTGCAGCAGACCTCTTAAAAAATGGTCTAAAGACTTTATTTCATTGTAAAGATTTTTTTTTTGCCTTCTGTTTTTGATGACTCTCTAGCATCGGTTAGGACAGAACTCTGTTGTGGGCTTCAGCAGGAAAACCAGAAGAAATGCAAACACTTACTAGTCAAAGAATCATAGGTTAGAGTTGGAAGGGACCATAAAGATAGAGTTCCAACTCCCCTGTGTCGGCAGGGACACCTCCCACTAGATGAGGTTCAGTCTGGCTTTGAACTCTTCCAGGGACAGGACAGCCCCAACTTCTTTGGGCAACCTGTTCCAGTGTCTTGCTACCCTCATACTGAAGAACATTTTCCTAATCTCCAACTAAAAATTTTGGTCCAAGATTTTATGATTGCTGTGCTGCTCTACTTCTGCTTGAGATGCAGATGGTTAGTGTTTTTGGTTTTTAAAACTTGCACAAAATACTCCCTGTAGTTCTGGGCACACTCAGGTAGCCAGGATTCTTCATGTGGAGGACCATGGATTAGTGGAACATGCTACTGTAAGGTTTGTGAATGGGAGGGAAGCTAAACCTGCATCTGTTTCTAGAGTGTTTCTGCAGTCTAGTTTAAGTGAAGTTATGAGCTAAGAGTGCTATTGAGTAGCCACTCATCAGCACACAGCTTTGAGTTGTGGTGAATGTTAGCTTTTTTGGCAAGTTCCTGTACCAACACCTGGAAACTGTTCAGAATCTCCAGGTGCCAGTTTGGAGCAGTGTGGCTAACCACATCAGAGTAACTTCAAGTGCAGAGCAGAGAGGGAAAGCAAACTTCCTGCTGCTTCCAGGTTTGGAACTGAGAAGTGAGTGTCTTCGAAAAGATCTCCTTGGGAGGCCTGTGGAACTCTGAGTGAATGGAATTTAGTTTAAAGACAGAGGACAGAAAGGCTGAGGAAAACTATTTAGCACTTTAGTCACTAGCATATCCTATCCTTTCAGGTAAAAAGCAGGAAACTGATGAATTAACAGGAGATGCTTCAGTTGAAGAAGATTCCTTTGTCAAGGTAATAAAAGTATGTACATTTTTATTTCATTTTACACAGTTTGTGTTTAATGCTTGGCTTTATTTACCAAGGGAAAAAAGCTTTAACTTCTTTGCACTAAATTGTGCAGAAATTTGGTGTTTTTCCTGTGCTGACAGCTGTGCTGCCTAACAGTGTGAAGATGTTGGGTTTTTAAAAGTCAGAATTACTGAGGCTGGAAAAGACCTCTAAGATCATTAAACCCAGCCTATGCCCTAACATCGCCACAATCAGCTAGACTATGGCGCTAAGTGTCACATCCAGTCTTTTCTTAAATGCCTCCAGTTGTAGCTGTAATGCGACCATCGTAGCAATGAATCTTTCCTGATGTAGCTTTTACCCTTAGTTACACCAAATATTTGTTTTTTGCATCAAAAGGAAAGTGAATTGGAGACTCATGATGTGAGTGATCAAGATGTAAATGATGAATTAAAGGACTTGAAAGAATCTGTTGAAGATGAGAACTTGAATTGTAAAGAACTACCTTCGGCAGAAAAGAAAACGTACCACAACCCAGAGCCAGCAGAGATGACAGAAGATACAGAAAAGGATTATGAGGCTCAGGTACTTTAATGTATTTTGTGTTTTAGCAGCAAAATGGTTTTTCTTAGCGTGTCTGGCTTAGGAAGTCTAAAAGCTGGAAATAATGTTCCATGCTTACATTATTCTGTCTGCACAACAGAAGTATCTTCTGAGTTAGTGGTGTCATTTAGTTCTCTGAATGTTTTGCTGAGCTAACCTTGTTTGTTGTTATAGGAAAATGAAGGTCAGGATGCAGAAGACTACTCTTTTCCAATGGTCCATGTAAGTGCCAACTTAGTTCAGTGAAGCTGATTTTCACATTTTATTGAAGATCACTGTAGCCTGGCTTTTTGTTTCAGCATGCATCTTTGAGTCAGGGGCCACAGTACAGTAAAGGTAAACAGTATGGGAAGCTCTGTTCATATTTCTTTATAATGCAGACAATGGTGATTTCCCAATAAGGTGGGAATTTAAGGGCAAATTCCTGTGTACGGCTTGGGAATATTCAGTGCACAGACTTAGCTGGGCATATGCTTCAAAGCCTGAAACCCTTCAGAGGGGATGGGAGATGGGGATGTCACAGATACAGCCTAGGTCAGCGTTTGGAACTCCTGCTTCAGCACAGGAATTTTGCCTTTGGAGAATGCTGGGGATGGTGTGTGGGGACAGTGGTGGCTGTTTGGGGTTGTTTTGTTATTAATACTAGCCTATGTAACACCTTTAAGCTTATAAATCAATTCTCAATTACATGGAATTGCCTGTAAAGGGACATAATGCATGGTGTGTTTTGCTCAGTGAGACTAATGAATAAGTAAATACCTATTTTCGAGTACTTAGTGGAGGAAGTTGCCTAGTTTGACTTCTCTCCTAAGCTCTTGAAGCAAAAAACATTTTATTGCTTGCATTTGGCTGAAAGTAGCTATCAGCAGCAAGACATCTTTTCTGAAGGCTTTAGCAAGACACGAGCCATTTTAAAACTGTCCTGTTAAGGGGACAGGGAAAGAAAATAACCTTCTGTTCCAACCAGTTGCAAACAGCAAGTGATGCAGATAGATACCAGTGAAGTTTTATACAAATGTTCTATGATTTGACAAGGGAGCTGCACAGAACTGGTTTCCAAAGAAAAGATAATCTAGAAACTGTTTCCAGTTCATCATTTTAATTTCATATGATGGAAACTGTGGGGAGACATGAAGATTTCTGCCTAGAGTTCTTTAAAGTAGAAGACATTTAGTCTGGACTTCCTTTTCTTGCAGGATGGTGAAGATGAAGAAAATGAGAAAGGTATGTTTAAAGTTTAATAGAGTTCAGAGGGGTTTAGTCTGGTAGAGCAGGCAACTTTCTCTTGTAATATTCCATCCCTTTACTAATACCAGGCTTGTCTCTAGTACTAAGTATCAGTTGTTTCCTTACTGAGCTCAGAACCTGGAATCCTTGCAGTCAGTGGGTTTAATTTCCCACCTAAGAGTTACTTCACTCTTAGGAGCTGATTACAGTACTTAGGAGTTACTGTGGTGGAGGTGTAGTGGAGCTGTAATACTATGATTCTTAATGAAAAACCATAGTATTCAAGGACTCTGATTTTAACGTACGGTAAGTCTTGATGCAGAAGCTTCCAACTTGCACTGCAGTAACTGAGTATTAACTGATGAAACCATCCACCCTTACACCGAACATAAGGACTCAACAAACACATGGGCCATTGTACGCATGGCTTACATTCCTTTAGAAACACTAGTTGTATGTAGGATGATAAAACAAGTGTTTGGAAACCTGTGGAGTGGCTACTCTGGTTTTTTTAAAGCTGTTCTCAGTAGTGAAACTGTAGAAGCAATGTAATGCATTTGGGCAAACAGACTTCCTGGACGGAAGTCTTAAGGATTCTGTGTACTGTGGACTAGAAAGGACATGGAACACCATCACTTGACACAAGCTGGAGTAAACATTACTGAAGTTACAGGATAAAACTTCAGACTCCACATTTACGAGGGACCCTATGGCTGAAGTGTCTCATCTGTGCAAGTCCAAGGATCTACCTGGAGGTGCCTCTGTGGGACTGAGATGGAAAACCTGTCTAGTGGATGAAGACTGAGAACCGCCTGTCTACGAACTCTGGATTAAAGTTGGCTTCTTAGCGTTCTTCAGCGGCATTGTACCTCTAACTTGATTGCCATGCAACTTGCCTTGGAAAGGAAAAGGAAGAGAACACCAGCGTGGGAGACTAGCAGAAAGTCTTCAAGACTGTAATTCTTTCGGATTTGGGAAGGCTGAAGGTCCTAGAACTGGGAAGATTCCAAGATGAAAGCACACTGTGAGCATTCAAAGCAACTATTTTCTTCTGGAATGCTAAATCCTAAACTGGAAAAATGGATACTTCATATGAAGAACGGGTATCTCCCAGGATGGAAACATATGCTCCCTCCTGCTGTTTTGGTATTTGTCTCTAGAAAATGTTTTGCCATGAAGAATAAGTGATCCTGGGTAAAGGATTTATATTTGTGTTAATACACCTTGTGTTTTTTTCCTAACCTTCCATCAGTGCTAATAACTGGCTTTGTATTTTCTAGGTCCTATTCTAGCTTATGCATATGAAATTGTTTAAACTTCTTGTTTTGCCATATTTATTCCTGTTAAATCCTCTTAGATAAAGCAGGTTCTGGTGATGGTACACAAGAAGTATCTAAACCTCTTCCTTCAGAAGAAAGCCTAGCTGAGGCTGATCACACGGCTCACGAAGAGATGGAAGCTAACACCTCTGTGAAAGAAGCTGAGGATGATAACATATCGGTTACAATCCAGGCTGAAGATGCCATCACTCTGGATTTTGATGGCGATGACCTCCTAGAAACAGGTAAAAATGTGAAAATTACAGATTCTGAAGCAAGTAAGCCAAAGGATGGGCAGGATACCATTTCACAGAGCCTGGAGAAGGAAAGCAAGGACTATGAGATGACTGAGAACCATAAAGATGGTAAGAAGGAAGACTGCGTGAAGGGGGATCCCGTCAAGAAGGAAGCCAGAGAAAGTTCAAAGAAAGCAGAATCTGGAGACAAAGAAAAGGATACTTTGAAGAAAGGTCCCTCGTCTACTGGGGCCTCTGGTCAAGCAAAGAGGTTTGTTTTTCTATGTCAGTTCTTTACGATACTGAGTACCAGCATTCAATAAGATCACTCTACATTAAGGGGGTAGCAGCAAGAATCTTATAATTAGTATTCTATGCTCCTGCCTATAGATTTTTTTCTGACCGCCATAAGTTACCTTTTTAAAATTCAAGATCTTCGTATAGACACTATGTCCTACTGATTGCATTGTCAGATTGTCAGCATTTATTTCTTTTTGTTTTTTTCAAATTGACAATTTTTTTTTTAATGTCCTTGTGGTGATGATGGTAAATGAACAGCTGTCAGTGCTAAGAACACAAAATGAAGTCAAGTCCCCGTCCTGAAATGTGGAGAAGATTGCCATATGTCCACTGAATAGAGTTGTCAGAAAATCTAGATCTTCAGGCATCTTGGGGAAAAATCAGTGCAAGAATCCATAAGGGAATCATTTGTTCAAATATATCCAGCCTAGCCCTTTTTTTATTTATTTTTGGAAATGTTAACTTTGTCTGTTAGTGTTAGCAGTATAAAATGGCAGAGCTTACCAAATGTCGTGTTTTCAATTTTCTTCTGATTTTTAATTTGCTTCTCTAGCTCTACTAAGGAATCTAAAGAAAGCAAGACAACATCCAAGGATGACAAAGGTAACTATGGCAAACTGGGGCAGTGGCTTGTGCCTACCTGTTTCAGAAATTGCTTGTCATCTGCTACAATGGCTTGTAGAATTTAACTCTTCGATCTGTAGTAGGTGATGCTAGAGCTACAGTAGTCATTAGCTGTAGGTCTATGTCTGGAGTTTTCTCCTCTTTGTGCCAGATTCCTTGTAAGATCAAAAATAGTTACTCTGCATACTCAATAAAAGTGTGCTCTCCTATTTCAAAATGCTTCTGGGAACAAATACCACTGAACCCTTCGCAGGGTGTTTTGGTGAGAGTGTAAATGTCACTCAATGCTGCTGCAACTTAGATATGTTGGTTTTGGTTGATGTTCTATGAAGAACAAGCAAAAAGTCCCTTCAGGTACCCAACACAAATGATGTTTGTTTTGGTCATGTTTTTAATTCTAGCTCCTTTTTAATCCAGTGGACTCTGGTGAAAGTGGAACAGCTGAGATGCCTGTTAGCAACAGTGGAAACAGGGCTGTTCAGTGCATTCAAGTTGGACCTATTTGTCTAACTTGGAGTTTCCAGCTGCTGATTGCAAAATCGCAGAGCAGAGCTCAAGAGCACCTTAATGTCCCCAGTTATACTGGAGGGATGGACTAAATGACCTTTGAAGGTGCCTTCCAACCCAGAGCACTCTTATGGGTGAACAAAAGCATTTGTATAAGCTAATGTTGCCTTATTTTGCCTCATAGCCTTCTGCCAATAGGCCTCGTCACAGAATCTCTTGCCTATCTCAGAACTTTACCTGAGAAGTTAATCTGTGAGGACAACCTTGTGTGACTGATGTAGTTCAGTCTTCTGGAGATGTGTGACTTGCTGTGATGGCTTAATGCTCACAATGGAATTAAATGAAAAGCAAATCTACTTTCAGAAATGGAATAGTAACTATCATGAGGCTGTTTTAAAATACATAGCCAAAGCCGGGGTTGTGGCTCTTTTGATGACATCAAATTACGTTCTGGGCGCGTCATGGTTAATCCTAGGTGTTTTGATAATCGACGTAATCCTAGTTTGACTGTGACATTTGTCGCCTTTTGCTCTGAGTTTATCTTGCTGCACTGAAGAAGGAAAGCTAACCTTTTTCCTGAAGGCAGCTAAGTGACCTCTTAAAATTGTACGTAGTTCTGGCCTTGCCTGTATGACAAGCTACGTGTTAACATGCTCAAACAGCAGTTCCTGCTTACACCAGCCAACACAGGCTGAACTGACTGTAAGACCAAAAGATGTGGGGACTGTGATGACATTGATCTCTTGAGGACTTTGTTGTGAATTGTTGCAGAAGTGGTGTTTGGTGTTTAAGGCACAGAGTGTTTTTCCAGCTTTTCTTATTGATATGAGGGAAGTGTGTGGTGGTGGGTTGCACCCAGTGCTACTTCAGCAGAATTTGTAAAACACTGCTGGGTGGGTGATGGGGGGCAGGTACTTCAAGAAGTTGTGGAAGTGCTATCCTGTAGTCTGGGATTAATCAAGTCTCCTTGATTTGCCTTTGGCATCTCTTTGTTAATGTGTGAGTAGTGCATTGAACTACCACTGAAAAGCAAACGGTGGATGCTTTCTGGGATGGAAGTTCCTGATAGTAACGAGAAGTTACGAAACGCCCATGCCCTCCTGAGGAGTAAAAGATGCCTTTAACGGAGAACTGTGGGATGTCCCTGGCACTGTCATTTGGGCAGGAGTTAGCCAAGTTGTTTGATTAATAAATGATGTCTTATGGCATGCATATTTTTTTTTTTTACATAGAAGCCTTTCCAAGAAAGGTAACTGGATAAAGTTACTTGAAGGTAACAGGCAAAGTTTCTCGTTTTCAGCAACAGTTCAGTTTGATTGTTTGTGGTACCTTTTGTCTCCTTAATGTTTTGGCTGTTTTGTGAAACTCATTCCAGGAAGTGCGAGCAGTGTTAGTGGTAGCAGTGGAAGTTCAACTAGAAACCTGTGGGTTAGCGGACTGTCTTCCAACACAAAAGCTGCTGACTTGAAAAATCTCTTTGGCAAATACGGAAAGGTATTTCATGGGGTGTGGTACTGTGTGTGTGTTGTGTGTCTCTTCGGCTACAGACAGACCAATTCAACCCATCAAAGTGGGATGAAATGTCTTAACCAGCAAAATGTAAATAAATCGCAAAGCCTAGTGCTTTCAGCATCCAAAGTCAGCGTGTGCTTATAGGAAGAACCACATGTTAATGTTCTAGGAAATAGTTCTTCCTGTTGAGGTAAGCTAGGTGCACAGATCATGTCACAGAGATCACTGGATTTGCTTTAACTTTATTTTAAATACAAAATAATGATAGTTATCTTCTGCAGCGACTGTGTTTAACCAGGAGTGTAAGATATAATGTACTAACCAGAACAGCAGACTTAATAACAGTGTTCTGTGGAACCTGCTGCTTTGGGAAGACTTTAAAAATATGAGTTCTGAAGGCTTACAAGTGGGGAAAAATTCATGGGGGGGAAAAAAATGTCACAGTTTAATGCCTGTTCTTAATGAAGTCGCTGTCATTTTCTGAGGCATTTTTGGTGTGTAAACCTGTACAGCTGTTATGTGAACAACCAGTATGGCCACTGATTGTTTTATAGCTGATTTTCCTAATCAGCTCAGTAGGTAACTGTACGTTTGGAAGTGTTGATACCTAGAGTTCAAATTTTTTGGCTGATTTTTCCTATTAAGAATTATATCTGAGAATATAGCTTTCCAGTTTTAAAGTAACTGGAAAAAGTTGTAAAAAAATGACTGCCATTACAGGCTGCTAGAAGGATAAAACTGGCGTGTTAGCGTGACTGCATCCAGAAGACTGGCTCACGTAGCCATAGCAAGGAACAGGAATACAAAACTTGATGTTTTCTGAAGCACCATAGGTCCATGAGCCAGTTGCTAATGTTACTTAACTGTCACGTATGCTGGATGCCATTGGAAGAGTTGCCTCCCTTGTGAAGTTTGTATGTGACACTGCCTATACCCTGCTGCCATTCAGTGGCAGGTATTGATTTTGCAGGGAGGTGCTCATGATGAGCTGTCAAATCGACATCATTGGTGCTCTGTCAAAAAAAGTAGTAGTTTGATAATGTTCGTGAGGTTGTGACTGGTCAAAAAGGGTCTTAAGCATTAACTCTCCTGGATCTGAAAGTCAGGAAAAAGTTCTTAAAGCTGCAGCTTCCTGTTGAAAACTCGGGAGCGTCAGCCTTTCTGGAGGGGTGGGACTTTGGTTGCAGTCGTGATGGGTTTGTTTGCTTTGCTTTTCTGTAAAACAATAAAAATGGGACTGGAAACTGTCACTTCCTTACAAGAAATGTTTCTCTCAAACCCTGAATTGTAACTCTTTATGTAGGTACTTGGTGCAAAGGTGGTCACAAATGCACGAAGCCCAGGGGCCAAGTGTTATGGCATAGTAACAATGTCTTGCAGTACAGAAGTGGCTAGATGCATCGCTCACCTCCATCGGACAGAGCTGCATGGACAACAGATTTCTGTGGAGAAAGTAGGTTTCGCAAGATGAAAACTAGTTCCAAAAATAGACCATCTTAGACAAGAATTCGTAGTTAACCTGTTTGTTTCTGGAAAACAAAAATGTGTAGGTGAAAGGTGATCCCTCCAAAAAAGAGCTGAAGAAGGAAAGTGAGGAGAAGTCTAGTTCAGGTAGAAGCACGGGAGACAAGAAGACAGCATCAAGTGACAAAGCCAGCAAGTAAGAGTTTTCACGTGTCTTATGAAGTTGTGAGATTCCTTCTAAGTCACCTTGTCCTCATTGTGTTTGTGTTTCTTTCTTAACAAGAACTCCGTCAGCCAAAAAAGAAGAAAAGAAATCTGAGAAATCTGAAAAAAAAGAAACTAAAGAAGCCAAGAAAGCAGAAGGTAAAGATGAGAAGAGTGATAATGGAGCGAGTGGCCCTAATCAAGAATCCACTAAAAAATCTGAAGAAAAGAAGAGAATAAGTATGCAACAGAGCCATGTTTCCTCCTGTTGAGTCTGTGTGTCTGACTTGGTTTGGGGTCATGTTCTTGCTCTAACTGGAAACTAGGCAATTAAACATCTGTTTGTTTTTAGACTCAGTAACACGTGTTGCTGTAGAGCCGATAAAACTGCCATGTTTTATAGGGCTGCCTAATGCCAAGCGTGTGCTGCTACGGCACACTTCTGCCAGCAGCAGCTCCCTTTAGAGAGACAGCAGTGTCACTGAGGACAGTCTGTAGCAGGCAGGCAGGGGTGGGGGCATAGAGGTGTGTGTGTGTTAAACCTCTTTCTTTTCCTTTTCCTTCCCCCCCATCACTAGGTGGTAAAAGCCCAGGTCAAGTCGTAGTGTTAGACCAAACGAAAGGAGACCAAGGCCACACTAGGACAGTTAGAAGGGGACGATTTGATAAAGTAAGTATCTCTAAATGTGATGCCATCTTTATCTGATTTGATACTACCTTCCAGTTGATTATTGATGGTCAATAAACTATCACAAACTGTTAAGCTTAGATAGTTTTGTTTGGTTTTGGGTTAACTAAGTAGTTAATGATACTTGAACCTCCAGAAATCTCCCTAAATGAATGAGACTTCTGAAATAACCATTGTAATCTCTATCTATAGCCACCGATATTGAGGAACAAAGAGCGTATTTTTCAAGATAAAGTGAAATTCAGGGAATACAGGGGTAGAAAGGATATCTTGCCTTTTGAAAAGATGAAGGAGCAGAGATTGCGAGAACACATGGTTCGAATGGAAAGAATACGACGGGCTGTTGAACTCCGAAGGTAGTGATTCAACTTTTTGCTAAAGGCTATTTTATACATTAATTGATCAGATACTATATTTAGAAACCTAATCAGAATGCGTTTTGTCCAGCTATCTAGTCAGATACTGAAGTCTGGAACTATATCTAAAATGTCTTTAGAGGAATTAATGGACCCCAGAAGTTTTAGTTAAGCTTTTAACAGCCATGGATGTACACACACAACTTAGTTGTCGTTGTCAATGTTATGAACTGCACTTTAAAATCTGTAACATATGGAAGTCCGGCTGCCCGGGACTGCTTGTTTTGAAGGGAATTTCACTAGGAGATGCAGCCAAAAATAATGTGTGGGTTTTGGTTGGTTGGCTGGCTGTTTGGTTTGAAACGGAGAACTGTTGTAGATCTCAAGGACTTAATAAGTGTTTGCCCTTTGCAAACATCTGGACTTAAGAAAAGATTATTTAAATGTTGTGGTGTTAGCTTTGTTCCCTTGAACAAAGGAATTCTGAGCAAGCATAAAACTTAAATCAGAAGATGCCTCTCCTGCTGCTTATAAGCTGCACTGTAGGGGTGGGCAGAGCCAGGATAAAATGAAGCTGGTGACAAGCACACCTAATGTGCAGATCAGAGGTCTGGTTAATCTGCCTCGTTTTCAGGTAGAAAACAAGAACCAATATTTATCTGTTAGGTTGAAGAGGGCAGGAGGGGAAATAACATTTATTTTTAAGATGCAAATGATATAGTTTGCTAAATATTTTTGTCAGCTGACAACATAGAAATGTGTCTGCAGCATGGAACACAACAATGATCAATACAGGGTTCCTGATGTAATGTGTCCTTGTCCGCTGAAGCGGTTCTGTAGAATAGGCTAAACCCAGCTTGGCTGCCTGTGGCTAGGAGTGGATCTCCAATACCAGGGCTTCTGGCAGGACCTTAAATGCCAATAGTTGCTTTTGTTAACATTTCTGTGCCTCAGCTGATGGTAGTTTTGCATGAAAACTTTTTCAGACAAATTTCAGATACCTCCTATCTCTTTTGTTTTCTTTAGGCGAAGAGAAATCGCTGAGAGGGAGCGTCGCGAGCGAGAACGCTTACGAATAATGCATGAACGAGAAGAGTGCTTGCAGAGAGAAAGGGAACGGTTAGAAATTGAAAGGCAAAAACTAGAAAGGGAAAGGATGGAACGGGAGCGGTTGGAAAGAGAACGTATTCGGATTGAACAGGTGTGTAGGTTTGTATTCTGGGCTGTCATGCAGTAGTGCTTGGGAGCATTAACCCAGCTTGGGCTTATGGGGAATTCTGCTCTTTAGCCAGCCCAGAGAAGAACAGACCATCTGCTGTAAGTGTGGATTATAAACATGATATAAAGTATATAGCGCAAACGTTCCCTGAGTATAGGTAAGCGCTCCCTATGCTCGAGGAACAAGTTAGCGCTGTTCTGGGCTTCACCATCACTGGATGTGTTTAGAAGTTGTGTAGGTGTAGATAAGCATGCAAGGGCGTGGTTTAGTCCTGGGCTTGGGAGGCTTAGCTTAACGGTGTGAATTGATGGCCTTGAAGCATTTTTTCCAACCTCTAAATGATTCTGCTTTGTGAGGTACCACTGTTCTGCTGTCTTCACTTGGTACAGCTGATCCAGTCTTCCATAGCTCTGCTAGATTTTTGCTGGAGAATGTCAACGTAAGCTTAAGATGTTTCTGGCAATAAATGCAGTAGCAGTAAAAGAAATTACCTGGAGATATTGCTGTCCAACAGCCATTGACTTCTCCAGGTCTGCTGTCTGCACTTTCAGAGGGGTATTCCTTATGCCCATTAATTTGATAATGGATTATATTAGAGAGCTTCCTTGGGGACACCTAAAGAAGAATTAGCAAGTAGATGGAATTCATACAGGAGAGTTCTGCTCAAGGTTTCCATTCCCTTTTGTGGCAGGAACGTCGAAAAGAAGCTGAGCGTATTGCTCGGGAAAGGGAAGAACTTCGTCGACAACAGCAGCAGCTTCGTTACGAACAGGAGAAGAGGAATTCTTTGAAACGGCCACGGGATGTAGATCACAGGTAATTTAGTCTAAACCCCTTGTTGTGCTGTGCTTCAGAGTGTTTGCTGAGAAAAACTGCTCTTCTGCCTTAACAGCTGAACCTGCTGCCTTGTCCAGAGTTCACATCTCTGCTAAATAGATGGTTTAGGAAGGGTTCGGGAAGTCCTGGTGGTGGCTTTTAAGTTTTGCTGATGACATTTCTCAGTTGCTGTTTGAGCCACAGGAACTTGCTTTGATCTCTTCCTGACTCTAAGCATAAGACTGAGATCCTGGCTGTCGAACTGGTGTTATCAGCAGAACAAGTTGTCATGGTAGATACAGTAGCAGACAGTTAAAATACTTCTTGCAAGGAACAGAGACTGTCTTCTTTTTCAAGGCTGCTGACTGTAGGCTTTATCTGACACTTTGACCCTTGAGTCTCCACCAGAATGCTTACAGTAAGCAAGGCTGTGACATTGCCTACACTGTACTTTCTTGAGGAAGCTGTTGTGATTTGTGGGTGTCGTGTGGTTTTTTCAGTTTGTTGTGGTTTGATTTTATTCCCCTAGAGTCTGATTTTTTTAAATTATTTTTTTTTTTAGATTCCTTTTTATTTCCTAGGCCACAGTGATGCTTTGATCTGGGTTGTGTTTTCCTTAAATAATTTTGTTGAAATAACTTTGACTACTATTAGGACACTTGCAAAAGCAGAGTCCTGTTAAGGTCAAGGGAGTGTCTTTAAAAGGGACAGCAGACTCTTAACATATCCTAACATGCAGAACATTGTTAACTGCTGAGTGTTGATTTGTTTTGATTCGAAGGAGAGATGATCCTTACTGGAATGAGAATAAGAAGATGGCCCTCGACACAGATGCACGTTTCGGTCATGGTTCAGAATACAGTCGCCAGCAGAACAGGTTTAATGATTTTGATCACAGAGAGCGGGGACGATACCCAGAAGGCTCTTCTGTTCCATCATCAACTTTTGATAGGTAAGTTGATAAGGCAGCTGTTGGCCTGCCACTGCCTTTGTGGGTTTAGTTCTTAACTGTTCAAAACTTAAAATGGTGATAAGGGCTGTATCCAGTTCAGATGCAAAACTATTGCAGTAGCTTTTCTGAGTTTAGGCTTTGGGACTGGGCATTTATACTGTGGCATCGTCAGCTTTTCTTGGAGGACTGTGCATGAGTGTGTGGTGGTTTGAGTGACATTCCAAAGGAATTCACAGAATTGTTGAGTCTGGAAAAGCCCTTTGAGCTCATCCAGCCCAGGACCTAACATCACCACATTGGCCAGACCAGGGCACTAAGGGCCACAGCCACTCTGTCCTTCCAACACCTCCAGGGCTGGTGATTCCTCCACTGCCTTGGGCAGTCCATTCCAGGAATGGACTTTCCATGAGGAAGGGCTTCCTAACATCCAACCTAACCCTCCCCTGGCTGCTTCAGGCCCTGCCCTCTTGTCCTGGCTCTAGTTGCTTGGAAGAAGCGCCTGGCCCCCACCTGACTACAACCTCCTTTTAGAAGGTTGGGGAGGTGGAGAGGGTCCCCCCTGAGTCTCCTCCAGGCTAAACACCCTTAGCTCCCTCAGCCTCTCCTCAATTCCTGCAGATATTCCCTTGACCTAGTTTTAAGTGGTGTCCAATGGATAAGATCTGTCTTACTTGGAAGTTTACCTCCTTAAGAAGCAAAGCTAAAAGCAACTGATGTGATGAGAGTTAGTAGCTTTGCTTGCACAACCACGTTTCTCGGGATCCATGTGGACTGGGCAGTACATGCTGGTTCCAGATCCAGTTCCATGTTTCCTTGCTTCATACTAGGCTGAAAGGAGCTCCTGCAACTGCTTAAGTTTTGCTGAGGAAAATGCGAACTGTTGAAAACATGAAGAGATGTTAAACTGGCTGTAGGAAGTTGAGCTCCAAAAGACAGTTGTAGAAATAAGTCCAGTTTGGGGTGGGAAGGATCATGGAGATCTCAGTGTGTATAGAAACAGCTGTGTGATGTTGTGCTAACCTTGACTACTGTGTACTCATGATGTGCAGAGGCGAGCTCCAGCTCGCAGAGAGAAAGAGCAGGTACACTTTATTGCAGCACTGGGCACATGGAGGAAAATCCTCCAAACTGTGTGTGCTGAAATGCAGCTTTCATCAGGTTATGTAGTGTCTTTTCATACGTAGGCATCAACGGGAGGGGATATTGCAATTAATCGTTACCCTCCTGTTCATGTCTGCGCAGTTGGTCTCTTGACTGACACCTGATGACCTTCACAGTGACTGTACTTTCTTGGCAAGAGTGCCAAGCTGTTACAGACCCAAGCCTGGGGAAATAACCTTGAACATCCTCTAATCCACCTGGTTCTGCTGTTTGAAGATTAGTTGTTCTCTCCTTATCTGCACTCAAGGCTGGCAACGGTTGCCATCCCATCTACCAGACACTTTTGTTGTACTAACCCCTCTCCATTCTTCTCACCTAGTCTCAAAGCACATTCACATTCCCCTTTACGAGTCTCAAAACACATTTCCCTGGTAAAGCAAAACTGTTTCACAGCACGTCCCTTCACAGCAAAGTTAAACCTCTGGGCCTACAGTTCTAACAGTCAGTGTCCTTAGATCAGTCCCCCCTCTTCTGGATTGTTAGTAAATTCTTTTACTGCAGCATACCATCATCTATCTTTCCAAAGGCTGTCCCTGTTTCCACCTTTTGCCTTACTTGATGTCTTTTCCATTCTGTATATTGGTCCTTACTGTGGTTAGTACACCAGAGACAACATCTAGACAATACATAGATAAAAAGCCCTAAAACTAAAAGAGTGAGTCTTACAAAGGCCACATAGGTATTCACATCAAAGGCAGCACTTGCCGGTCTGGAGTGGGTTAAGATAATGTCTCTTGAAGATGAAGCCTCAGTGGCCCAACAGGTGTTGATTCTCATTGTGGCTTGGAGGTTTTCTTAACTTTGGAATGGTGAATCCAAGCGGAAAGATCCTTGATTTTTACAGCCGTGTGAGTAGTCAGTAGTACTTGAAACGGTCTTTCGAGGTCCCTTCCAATCCCTAAGGATTCTATGGCCTTTGCCACTTTGGTTCTAGGGGAGATTCTGGAAGAGACTTGCATAACATTGTACCGGGTGATTATGTGTATGTTATTGGCCCATCAAGCCCTCTAGCACCAGAGTCACACACAGGTTTCTCTATTTTCTCACAACTGTTCCTGCAAAGAAATCAGGTAGCCATTTAGGGTTTCCTCACCAGCCTGCATTAGGATTCCCTGCTGTGTTGCATAGGGTCTTCCATATAGGATCTCAAAAGGGCTAATCCCTTCCTTTGCTCTGGGTTTAGTTCTTATCCTTAATACTGCCCGTGGTAGAGCCTGAGGCCAAGGGAGGCTGGCTTCTTGGTCCAACTTTACTATTTGCAGTTTGAGATGATTCATTTTCTCTACCTGCCCACTTTCCTGGGGCTGATATGGGATATGTGACTGCCAGTCAACCCTTAAGATTTGGCTAACTTGTTGTAATACTTTGGCAATAAAGTGCAGTCCCCAGTCTGATGATACTGTTGCTGGGACTCCAAACCTGGGTATTTTCTCTGGTAGGAGAAACTTCTCAACTTCCTGGGCTTTATTAGTTTGGCAAGGGAAGGCTTGTGGCTGCCCAGAGAACATGTCTGTGAGTACCAATAGGTACCGGTACCCCCCTTTTCTGGGGAGTTTTGAAAACTCAATTTGCCACTTCTGTCCAGAGATGTTTCCCTTGTCTGTCTGACCCGACATCAGCTTATTCCCAGTTGTTGGATTGTTTTGTAGACCTGTCTCACTATGGTATCTAAGTTTGTAGCAGCTATACTTGTGGTTAAATACCTATGTAGTGCTTCAGCTCCCCAGGGGGCTGTTCTACGCTCTGCCATAATGAGAGCCCACAACATCACAAAAGGTGTTAGGATCTTTCCCTGCAGAGTAATAGCCCAGCTGTCCTTTCGTACTTCCCCGTTCAGATCCCAAACGAGTTTTCTGTCCTCCTTTGAGTATTTAGGAGGCCCTCCCCCTGGGCTCTTTAGATCTTACTGTCTGGGGCCTCCTTTAGGTCCAGTCAGCTGGCATACACAGCTCTGATGGTTTGCAGACAGTCGTGGGTTATAGGTTCCCCTTGTGCCCTGCTAAGAAAAGAGGCTGGGTTGACAGTGTTAGTGACCACAGTACCACTCACACTTGTGCTTACGTGTGCGGAGAGCTGGGAAACCCCACAACAAGCCAATGACTTTTTTTTTTTCCTACTTTAACAACTTAGGCGAGAACGTTTTGTAAATCAAGGAGAAGCAAAAAAGACTCGTCCAACAGCACGGAGAGATGAGCCGGGCTTTGAGCGATACCCCAAGAACTTCAGTGAGTCCAGAAGAAATGAACCACCACAACCCAGAGGTGAACTCAGAGATACAGACAGACGGGAAGTACGAGGAGACAGAGATGAAAGGAGAACAGTGATAATTCATGACAGACCTGAAATACCGCATGGTCGACATCCAAGAGAGACTGGTTCAAACCCACCTAGGCAAACAAATTGGAAGAGTGAGGGAAGCATAAGCACAGACAAACGGGATGGCAGGTCAGTTTGCTGGTTGTGTGACAAACTAGGGGAGGTGCTGAGTTATGTTCAGTTTATGCATAGCAGCAGTTCCTTAAAGATTTGATGTAGAAGGAGAGGACAAGAACCTCCTGAGGCGTTGGCAAAGCCTTTCCAAAAGCAGTAGGAAAAGCTGGTGTGTTGAGTGTTACGCAGGCTAAACGTTATCTGTGACCCTGATGCTGACTCCCAGCAGTCTGTTCTACCCCTGCGTAAAAGGAGGGCTGTGTGTGGGAACACAGAGGCAGTAACACACACATTTTATTCGGAGAGCCACGCAGATCAGAAAGGCTTTCTAAGCAGCGCGTTGTGAGCTGCTAAGAACCTGACGTAAGCAAGGGAAGTGTGAAGTTGGGGGGGTGTGATTTGTTACCAATTCTAGTCTACTGAGACTGGATTTTGATGAAGGCAATTTTTACAGAGGAGAGAGGCCAGATCGCTCAGGAAGAGAAGTGTCAGGACACGTGAGAGGAGCACCCCCGGGCAGCCGCAGCAGCGCCTCTGGCTATGGCAGCAGAGAAGGAGAACGAGGTGTGATGGGAGAAAGAGGTGGAGGACAAGTGAGTCACCTGCTTGTGTTTCTATGCATGGATGAGAGAGACTGGAAAATGCAAAATCCCCCAGGAAAAAGAACCACTTGGTGTCATTTAAATTCCAAGTGCTCTGGCTGTTTTCAATTGAACTGATTTTAAGGGTGGATGTTTGTTGGGGCCAAGAAGTTGCAGGAAACATACCATCCTTTGTCTGGCATCTTTTGGGTAGATGGGAACAACAGCCTGATGAGTTGTTGAGGCTTCTAAGAGTTAATTGTGATGCTGTTTTCAAAAGGGTCTTGACCTGCTGCCTGCTACCACCAGTGTGGTTTGTCACTGCAGTATGTAGGTGGAGGAGAAACCACCTGTAAACCTTACCTTTGGGAGGCTCCATGCTGCTGGATGCTGAAGGATTTAAACCCACTGTTTCTCTTTGACAGGCACATTCCATATCATGTGAGATTGTATGAGATAGATGGGGCAGAACTGCAAGAGCTGTCAGAATTCAGAGAGTTCACTCCCTGTGCTGCCACAGTTGTGACTGCAAATTAGTTTTTTTGTTGTCTGGAGTTACTCTTCACAAGGCTCTTCTAGGCATGGGTTAGGGTTAGCTGCCTGTGGAATGAGACCTTAAAAGGTGTTTGACTTAAGTCATCTATGGGTTTAGCTTTCTCAAACTCTCATATACTGTTGATAATGACATTTGCTTGCGCTCTGAAACAACTGTCCCTGCCTTACCAGCACTATAATGAGGACAGACACGTCGTTGAGCGCCACAGTCGGGAAACTGGACCAAGAAAAGACTGGCATGGACCTGGCTCTCAAGGCAGTGGCTATCACGACACAAGGAGAATGGGCGACGGCCGTGGAGGAGGCGGCATGATGTCTCCACATACAAGGTACAAAACCGATTGCTTCCTCTCCGTTCCCTTTTGAGCTCTTGATGCACTGGCCATGCTTAGGCAAGGCGATGGTCTCCGGGCAAGTGTCGTGGGGACAGGCTGCTGCTACACAACACACAGATGGCTGTTCCTGTGTGAGCTGTGGCTCCGCAGCTGCTGTGTTGCTAGCTGAGTTGGGCTAGCTGACTGTGTGCGATGTCTTGTCTTGCATGGTTTTGAGACCCCTCTGAGACATAAGTAGTGATAGGAGACAGAACAGTGTTCTTACCGAGGCTTTTGATACTTCACCGTAACTTAATGCTCTTTTAAACCCTTTGTTTCCAGTAACTCTTCGCCAATTAATAGAGTTGTACAGATCACAGGCAATTCCATGCAGAGGGGAAGTGGCTCAGGATTTAAGCCATTTAAAGGTGGACCTCCACGAAGATTCTAAGATCTACAGCTGCTCGGTTTCAAGATAACTTATTGAAATTTCTTGTACACTTTTTCTCTGATTAAAAACAAACCCCACAGGAAATCTTGTCTGGAAGTCCTGGTTAAATTTTTTTTAATTTAACATGATTACTTTTCCTCTCAATTTTGGAGGCATTTTAATAGTTCCGTTGTAATTTGGGATAGGTTTTTGTGTATCTTTGATAAGCATTTTCCCTGAGGCACTAGAGCTGTATTAAACCCCCCACCCCACAACCCCAACAGATTGGAACCAAACTATTTGTTAATCCTGTATCAAAGGTTTAGTTTGCAGCTGTATGCTAGTAGTTTGATTTACCAACAGTAGCTCTGTGGTGTCACGCTTCACAGTTCGCTCCTTCCCACAACGTACACAACTCTAACCTCCCTTTGGAAGGTTGTCCAGGCTCTTCTCTCTGCTTTCTAATTTGTAGAGCAATACGATTGTTCTTTCATTACTGGGTATCATGTAACCTATTTTTGCAGAAGGTACTGTTACATCGAGTGCATTTATGTGTATTCTTGCAAATGTATTCTTTTGAAATAAACCTTCATATTCTGTAGAGCTTCTAGTCAGTCTTTGCAACAGTGCTGGGGGGAATTCAAGAGACAGAATTAAACAGACCTGCTTTAGCAAATCAGACATGGGGCCCGTTGGCTTCCAACTCCTTTAGTTGCCTCCTTCCCCAGTTAAGAAGCTCAAGCCGTGTGTTTGAGAGGATCAAATACAAGGGCATCAGGGGAGGCCTCATGTAGTAACTGGAGTTTGCTCTGGCAAAACTCTTTTGGGGGATTTTGGAGTCGTGCTTTTATTTTTTTGAATGACTGAACTTTCTTGGCAGTGGCTGTCCAGGCAGCCTTGTGGAGTTGATGAGTGTTGTGGAGCTGATGACTGATGTAGCTGTTCCGAAGCAGAAGGGATGGAGTATTCTCAGCCTTTTGCTTTTGTTTAACTTAACACAGATCCTTCAATGTTATTCTTGGCCATCAGAAATGTCAGGCCGAGGTCCATCTATCACTCAGTCAGCCTGAGTCTAGAGTTACAGCACTGTCAGGTAAGCAAGTGAAAAACCAAAAGCAAATCTAATCCTGCTCTCCTCCCCAGCTTTACCAAATTAGTTGCAGATATGGGGAGAGGACCTCACTAACAGGCAGACAGTAAGCAGTACTTGAAAGTACTGAAAGGATTTTTTGTGGTCCAGGTGGTCTTTGAAGTTCTTCAAGCTCAAGACTTCGAAGCAGGAGACCTTCTGGTGTTGCATGTGAATCTTGGGTACCTGCAGCTGCAGCCTGTTGGCTGTAGAAGAACTGATGAGACCCTGCAGTGTTCCAGAGGAAATGACAAGAGAAAGAGGGAGAAAACTAAATGGTTTTTGAGCAAGTAGCAGCTTTTCAGGTAAGATGGGAGGAGAGAGAAAGCTGCTGTAACAGCATTTTCTGTAATCAGTCTTTTGTGGAGATTCCTGTGGGACCAATAAACAGCAGAAATACACTGTCAGGACACACTTGGTCCAGGGAACTTCTCTCGGTGCTGTCTTGTGTAAGTTCAAGTTACTGAGGGGTTTTATAGGAGTTTGAGACAGTACAAGTTACCAGTGTGATTTGAAAAGTCCCTCTCTGTTGGGCTGCAGCTCATGCTTTGTTAGGTCTGACAACACCACCACCTCCACCACGTGTATTTGCTAGGAGGTGAATCTGGAGGAGTGATCATGATGAAACCAGACGAATCTGGAGATTGAACTGGAACATTTATAAGCTAGAGAGGTCACGTCTCTAAATATCTGAGGGGGTAGGGGTCAAGAGGAAGGGACCAGTACCTTTCAGTGGTGCCCAGTAACAGGACAAGGAATAATGAGGATAAGCTAGAACATAGCAAGCCCCACCTCAAGATGAGGAGAAATTTGTTTACTGTGAGGATGATGGTGCACTGGCCTAGTCTACTCAGAAGTTGTGGAGTCTCCTGCTCTGGAGATTCTTGGAGCCTCTGTCCTAGGTGATCCTGCTGTGACAGGGGGGTTGGACTAGATGATCTCTAGAGGTCCCTTCCAACCCCTGAAGTTCAAAAATTCTATGAAACACAAGATGTGGCTGGGTATCTGGTCTACAGCCAGCAGGCCTGGATGTGCATCGCTTGCTGTGAAACGTACAAACATCCCACTTTTTGGCCTCAAATGTGACTGTGCTGATGTGGATATTCAACTTAAATATTGGAACAAGCCAGGATGATGGAGGGTGGTGGGAAGATGACTGATTGGACAACAAACTGCCACAAGCTTGGTGATTATAAAATGCTTCCATCACCAGAAGTCTCTCCCTTTTTTTTTTCCCAGAACAAGATTGATTATTGGGTTTTTTGGTTTTTTTAGGAGTTCATCCAACATTTATTATTAGGAAATAAATACTTAAATGAAGTGTTTATTTGTTTACATACACTGAGTTTCAGAAGAGTCTTAACCAAAATAAATTTCAACAGGGTGTAAAGACCTTAAACTAGAGAGGCTGATAACTGGAGACACTTGTTAAAAGAGGACAGATGGGAACAGTTTGCAGTACACAAACAAAAGCAGGTAGTTAAGATACAGAACTAGACTTCTCCCAAAGCTTATTGTTCAAAATTATTGTAACAATTTACAAGGAAAACACAGTTTTCTTATAGTCTTTAAAAACATTAACAATTAAGGCTTTAAAATTTAAAACATTCAGTAGTTGAACTGGTAAGATAGTGGTGTGACATGACAGTGAAAAGGATTTTGGTGACAAACAGGTACAAACAGCGCTGTCTGACCAGACTGAATCAGGTCCCAAAACACAATTACTTAAAAACTTGAAGTAGCTTGCATTTAATTTTTGCATTTCCCTTTACATTTCCCATATAAATATCAGAAGGAACATCTTCACAGTGAAGGTAACGGAGCACTGGAACAGGCTGCCCAGGGAGGTTGTGGAGTCTCCTTCTCTGGAGGTGTTTAAAACCCGCCCGGACACGTTCCTGTGTGACTTGCTCTAGGTGATCCTGCTGTGGCAGCGGGATTGGACTGGATGATCTTTCGAGGTCCCTTCCAATCCCTAATGATTCTATGATTAAAACTAAGATTTCAAGATCAAGGCAGATGCTGGGTAATGAAAAGACTTGCTACTCTCAGGAAGTCCTTTGGAGCTTTTCCTAAAACAACTTTTGTAGAAAGACCTGGTGCGGACAGACCCTCTGATGCTGGAGAGTTAGGGGCAGCTTTGGCAGGGTTTGGTTTTGTGGGTTTCAGTTGTAGTCTCTTTAAGCTGCTCCAGACATCTATGGAAAAGTTGATGATCAGAAGCTGTAAAAATAGCTACAACTGACCAGATGAAAGGACAATCAAAAACTACTTCTGCAAACAGAAAGCTCTAACACCAAAGAAAAACCAAACCAGCGACTGTCAGCTCATATTAAAGCTTTATCAGGTTACTGGAAGGGAACACGTGAGGGTATTTTTCACTCCCTTATAAAGAAAGTAGCTGTAAGGCATTAACATGACTCTTCATGTAAGAGCTAGCACGTAGCAACGCATTTAGGTTTTCTGTGGGATGAGACAAGATACTTGCTACTTCGATTTCCACAGCAGTTGCTCCTGTAGTAAATAAAATCATAGTGAAGTCTCCTAGGACTGCAGTTAGCCAGCAGTCCCTGGTGCTGTTATTCACTCGCCTCACTCGGAACCTGTTTTCAAACTTGCAATCTGAGTAACTTCACTAAACCTCATTTGTAAGCAAAACCAGTAATGCAAAAAGCAGTTCCTTTGTGCTCTGGTTAATCTGCAACAATTAAGCTTTCTAAAATTAAGGGAGCAGTTGATGCCCTGACATCAAAATGGTGAAGAGTTCAGTTGGAAAGGGGCACAACGGGCTGAACAGGCACCACACAGAAAAGCACAGAAAAGCAGCTGTGAAGACACTGTTAAATTCAAAATATCATGGAGAATCTACCCTTCCTCTTCTAAAAAAGGCAGAAACAGCACAGATCGAATGTTAGAAAGATTCGTATTGGTCATCAGCTTCTTACACCCTCCTTGGAAGCTCCGAGTGGAAGTACAGGGTTTTATTTCAGTTGTTTCTCCTAGCTCTCTGCTTGCAGAGCTGACTGGTGTTGGGAACAACTATGAGCACTCATAATAAATGATGTCAGGCTGTGCTAGAATGCCATGTTCCTTCTCATCACTGTGTCTGGTAGTGTGAGCTTAGACCAGAGAGACACTGAGTCCATCCCCAAACTCTTACAAAAGGCAAGGCAGTTTCTAAGTGGCAGTGGATTACTGTTCTCCTAAAACAACAGTAATCGAACTGTCTCTATTTCTTGCCTGGGAAGTGCAGCGATAGCCTGGGCAGAAATAACCATGCTAGTGGCTTTGTTAGAGCTGGCACACAGAGTAATTTACAACGTGGAGTTCAAGACACAGACCTGGAATTTGGAATGTTAACGGAGAAGTTTGTATCTTCATGGCCTCGGTACTGAAACTGTTGGCAGTAGCTGAGCTAAGGATGGCACAGTTAGGCCTGGTCTGAAACTGCTCTGTGCCTTTGTGAGCTGCAGGAATGTACAAGGAAAAGTCAATAGGAGGGTTTGCCCCTGTCTCCCCTCAAAGCTCTGTATATGTTTGGTTGGTGTCTGACTGTATCCAACACTCCCCTTCACTGACTTTTGGCCCCAGTAGGACTGTTGGATGCAGCACCAGTAACTGCTTCCTTAAACCTATGGCTCAGCCAGCAGTGGAAGTGCCTGTAGACTCATAGAATCATCAGGGATTGGAAGGGACCCCGAAAGATCATCTAGTCCAATCCTCCTGCCAGAGCAGGCTCACCTGACTGGAGAAGCCATGGAACCAGAGTCACTCAGGGTAGGAAGGAACCATCATCCAGTTCCAACACCCCCAGTACCCCTGTACTGCCTTAGCTCATGGTTCTTCACCAGATGAGAGACGCAGATATCTTTATTCCATTGTATGGTGACAGGAAATTACCTGTAAGCAGACTGTTCTTGCTAAGCCAGCAAATGTTTTGGTTTGCCCTATGGATTCCCCAAACCTAACAACATCTTGAAATGTTTTTCTGCACTGGCATGTAAACACAAGAGCTGTGACTTCTAATGCTGCTGAACTCGACAGTGGAAGTTCTTCACCTCCAAAACCAAGGAACTCTGCATTTCACAAAGCTTCTTGTGCTACCCCTGTGCAATAAAACCCACAAACCTCATAAGGAGCTGTAAAAGAGAAAGAACTTCCAGGTATCAGCCATTTCTCTAGAGTTAACTCCAGATAAAGACTGCTCCCAGGCACAGAGCTGACAGAACAGCCCACACCAGACAGTTAATGAAATAATTTTCAGATGCTAGAGGGGCAGAACAGCTGGTCCTAACCTAAAAGCACTGCAAGAACAGTGTGTACAGGGACAGATGCTGCCAGCTCCCTATGAAACAAACATGCTGGTCACTACTTGGCAAGACAATCTGGCCATCACACGCTGTGCTGCAGCTATTTAGGACTAAGATAATAGCAAAATTAAGGGCAAATCCCTAAACAACCTCAGGAGGCAGTGAAGTGGCTTTTATGTTCCCACTTGTCTTTCCTCCTCAGCATTTCCCCATCAGAGCAGACCACAGCTGAGCTCAGAGTGTTTTTCTACTGCACAACTGTAAGAACAAGGCTGTGAACCACGCGCTCCGTGGAAATTGAGAGTGAACAGACTTGTGTGTAAAGGAGAGCCTTGCTCATCTCTCCAAGCTTTCCCCCTCAGAACAGCCCTGCCAACATTCCTCACTAGTTTTGCTTCAAAACAACCACCCTGCACTTGACCACAAGATGAAATGGAGCTCTAAGGTCTTGCATGGGATAGCTTTGGCTATCACCAGGCTGCACAAACATTTTTCAGCATCAGATTTCTGGTTACCCTGGCAGAGATGCTAAAAATGTGGCCAGTCCGAGGCTGGTTGGGTTTGCCTTGCTGATGGAGATCCTGCACCCATGAACTTGCATTTCCTGAGGCACCTGCTGTTAAATGCTACAACCTTAAAAAAAAAATGGGCTATTTTAATATCACACAAACATGGCTCTTCATTCAGGATTATGTACTTTCTATAAGCAGCCAGCTCTGATGAGCAGCCTTGCTGTAAGAAAACTGATCTGAGCAACCAGCTCACTTTGATTTATAGCTCTGTGGTAGCAGGGAAGAAGAAGAAAGTTTCTGTTAGAAATCCATCAGCCTCACGTATTACTCAGGTTTCCTGCTGAATGCACCAGAAGATGCCACTCCACAGACTCCAACTACCTTTTATTACATCCTGGGAAGAGGGTTTTTTTGCCAAAAACTCGTGTTTACAAGTTTGAAGCAACAATAAATGTGAAGCATCAACTGTGGCTGGCTCATGGAGTCCACGTCAGCGTCGCAAGGGAAAGAGTAAACGCGAGCATTTACCAAGTGCCTTCTAGAAAAGCAGTGACTGAGCGCCATGGCGCTGCTCTGTTTTCTGCTGCCTTGAAGAAAACCTGTGTTTAGCTTTTTTCTCTTTCACAACTACAACACAACAATGAAACTCCTGTGACTGTTGGCTGTGCTAGCTTTTATTGTGTGGGAAACAAGCTCTGAGCTCCTTTCCCAGACACCTTCCTGTCTGTGGTGTCGGTGCTCAATTCCAGAGACAGATTGCAAGGGTAAATCTGTGCCCTTTCACCAGAATGTGAGCAAAAAAGAAGAGCCAAAGTAAACAGAAGATGACACTGTCTTTCTGGAGCTCCATGAACAGTTTGTAATCTTGTCTTCAAGCTCAGGATTAGAGAGCAAGGTGGTTCTGTTCAGATACTGTCACATGACTGTGAGAGCCGTGTTGGAACGGTTAGTCACAGCGGGTGGAAACGAAACCTTCAAGATTTATTGCAATTTTGGACACTAACAGCTTCACCTGCTTGTAACTTCTAACAAGTTCAACTTGTGCAGAGCAATGCCCTAGAGATCAGGAATTCTTTTTCAGAGTTTCAAGACCTGTAAAGAGAAGGAGGCGATTAACAGCCAACGGTGTGACCAGCTTGTCTGCCACCTCCCAGAACCTGAACCGCTTCACTCCTTTACTGGCAGAGAAACAATTTCATGGGAATTCAGACGTGATGATGAGCATCAACACTTAACTCTTCTGCCTTTGAGACTAAAGGATGTTCTTATTCTAACTACAACCTGTTAGGGTTCTGGCCCATCTGTCTGACACTGCAAATGTTGCACCAGTACCTCTAACCTAAGCAACTGTCTCAGGCAAGAGACGCTCCACAGGCACAGCGCCTGCTCCAGCTGGATTTGTTCAGAAAGGGATTTAAAGTGGCAATGCTGTCACTGAAAGGAAGAAGATAACAAACACTTAGCTCGACAGATTTATTTTTCAAGGTCAATAAATAAATGTAAATACACAAGTTTGGAAAAGAAAATAATCTTAGTAACAGAATGTTTTTAAACAACATTCTGCAAGTCTTTGTTATTGACACTAGTGAAATATATTCTCTGATCTGCTTAGAGTAGGGAAGTCATTGCGTGGGTGATCCTCCAGCACATCAATTGCAAGTTAGGCTGCTGCAAAGGAAACAAAAGATGTGCACCTTTGCTTTGACACAGGAAAGTAGCTGAACTGCAGCTGGGCACCTCTCTTCTAGAGAACAGAGACACTTCACCATTGATGGCTAGCATATTAGAGGCCTCCTAGCGTTCACGTATTCATCATTAGAAAAGGGAAACTGTAACAAAAGTGGGAAAATTAACAAAAAAGGCATGGAAACAAACTAGTGGCCCTTTAGTTAAGACAGTCGTCCTTTATCTGTCTGCTTTTCGTCCTCGGTTCAGAACCAATGGATCGAACAGCTGACTCCCAGCACTGCAGCAACTCTGCCTCAAATAACTTGAAAGCAGTTTACCAACGGACTTGTGTTCAGTCAGCCTCTCCTACAGACATTGTCCAAACACCCTAAACCAGGAGGCACCAGATTCACCCGACTGCCTTTGCTGTCCCCCACTTCACTGTGTGCTAACACACTTACCCAGTCGGAGAGCACGAGCACGGAACTTGTCTTGGAGAAGAAGCCTTTTCCAAACGTATCTACAAATCACTAAATAGAAATTCTTTATCAAAACAGTTCGGCCAGAAGGTAATTGCTATCGACTTAATGGAGGTGGCGGAAGATCCGTGGTTCCCTCAAAATTTAATGAGTGTTTGGTTTGTGTTCTATACACCCTACGAGACACACGCATTTATTTGGTTCCCATAAATTAGAAAACACCTGCTTTTCAAAAATCCTAGATCAGTGATTAAAAAAAAAAAAAAAGGCCTGTAATTAAAATACTAACACCTGATCACCCTTTGCAAACAGTCTCCAAGAGCAGCCTTGCTGCTCTCTCCCCCCTCATGAATGTGCTTTTCAAGGATTACATGAGTTATAAAACAAAGCGTGTTGGTAACTACAGTACAGCTGCGTCACTACGCACGTGGACAGGTTAACGTGGTGTTAGAAGTTCAAGGTACTTCTGGAAGAAAAGGCAGACAGTTAGTTCTTTTAACTCCGTATTCTTAGATAGAATAATGACTGTTCTAGACCTGAAGCTTCAGCAGTCACCTATCGTGTGGAGAGGTCAATAAATAAGAACTTATCTGGTCCAGTTTACCTAGCAAAAGGAAAGAAGTAGTAAAAGAAAAAGAAGTTACCTACAAAATTACTGGTTTTAACCCTGATAAAATCTGAGTTGCCACACCCAGTTTGTAATTGCAAGAAAAGCAAACCATGCTCATCTTGCTTATTCATAAGCGCCCCGTCTTCTGTGACAATTCTGTGTGTGACGCCTATCAAGTCACGTAACTCTCGGGGCGAGCGCGCTGGCCAGGAGGTGCATCGGCAGCAGTAACACAGTATAAATCTGGGTTTAAAAAACGGAACAGACCAGATCCAAAAGCACAGGGATCTGGACACACTGAGGAGGAGGCAGTGCCCAGCTGGTAGTTGGGCTCTTGTGTCATGAAGACTATACCCAGCCTAAGATTCATACCTTGTGAGTAACAGAACTGTTGTGCTAGTGTACAGACTTCAGGAAGTAAAATCCTACACAAAACGCATGACCTCCTGCGTCGAGTTGAAGGTAAGGATAGCTTACTAACTGATGTAACAAGGAACAGATGGCACGAGGACACACAACTTGCCATGATTGGTGTGTTCAGCTACAAGGTGCAGTTATTTCTTATGACTAACTCAAAGCACAGCTGCATCCAGCTGTGGTGTGGAATTCCATCTTGAGCAACACGTGCTAGGACTTTGCAGAACATCTGTATGATTGTAACAAAGTCACCCATCCTCTCTTGAAACATGAACAAAATCCATGGGGTAATCAGGCACAGGCGGCGTGTAACGGGTTTGTCTTCCATTTCATTCCTTGGGTTTCCTTCTGAGGACACACACTTGGCTCCGGGCTGACTCTGTTTTCTGTTACAACAGAACGCAGCTGTTCTTCTCTTTTTCTCTCTCTTTCTCCCGAGGTTCTTTACGTTTGCGTTCGTTACTCCCAGATTGTCTTCCACTTGCTGGAGAAGCAGCGCCTTGCACCTGCTACACAGGAAAAAATCAGCTCCTGAGTAACACAAGCACCAGTGTAGAAGCAGTCGGGAGTATTACTGTCCCTTCAAACCTCATCAAGAACTTGGCAAGGGGGCTGGAATCTAAAGGCCACCTCCACTTTGTCAGCTGATCACCTATCCCAGCTGTTATCGACACTTAGCTGCATGCAAGCACCTTGTCAAGTCCTGTTAGGCAGGTTCTGCAGTTCTTTGTGCCTGTCTGCAGCCAGCAGAAGTGAATCTGTGTCTCAGAAGTAGCTACTGATGGTTCCATTAAAGCAAAAAGCAGTGGAAATAACACAAGTTTTAGTAGTCAAGACTGTCATCAGTGGATGGTTCTGACTTGCTTTGGGTCCAAGATTCAGCCTTCATACAGATTATTTTTTAGAGACTGTAAGTAAAAGCAGCTTTACAAGGCCTCAGTGGTTAGAATGCCAATTCATTCAGAATACATTCTGCATTAGTTCCTTCTTACCTGGACCTGAGCAGCGGCTTGTTCTTGCTCCTGATAGTACTGCGAAGCTCTCCTGTCCTCCTCCTCCTGGAGCTTCTTTGCCAGCTCTAAATCACTGATTCCTTCTGGGATCTGTTCCCAGTTAATGTCTTGACTTTGCTGTTCTTGTTGCAGAGACAATGCCATCAGATAATCCTAAACAGTAAACTGCTTTATTAATGCCCTTCTGCACAGAAAAGAATCAGGTTCTAGCAACTGGACGTTTTGGCACGCGCAGCTATGCAGCACCATCACCACTCCTCGTACATTTACCTCCTGTAAAAGTGGACTTTGCTTCAGAGCCCATTCACAACCTGAACTGCAGAAAGGCTGCCAACAGCCATAACGTGAGCCCACATCACAGCAGACAAAACACAACAGCTAATTAAAAAAAAAAGGCTTTGGGGTTTCAAGTCCTTACACCAGTTCCAGGCAGAAGATTTCTGAAGCTGTCTCTCTGTAACGTGCTGCTCCTAACTCAGCCTGACAGCAAATCTGTCCCTCCTCTGAGAGCACACCCACAAGGAACAGTAACTCTTGAAGAGATGAGGAAAGAATCAGAAGATAGTCTGGGATGTATCCAAACAGACAGCACCTCAAGATGCTGTCAGCCCCATTATCTCTGCTGGATTCTTTATTCTGCAGTACAGAGATACCGTGCTTGAATTTACTACAGATCGTCTGCCTAGTCGCTTTCTCCTCTTGTATAAAACCCCCAGGGCACTAATGGTGATGATTATAAAGCTCAGGGCAGCAAGCTGAAATCAATCAGAGGAAAAGTTAGAAGGGAAAATGTTTTGCAGGGCTGTTTGTGTTTCTGTAGCTGAGGCAGATGTGACATTTCACCTGAGTCAGGCCTGTGCACGAGTGGATTCTGAGAGAAGAATAATCTTGCTTTTCCAGACTGTTCCTGACTGGCCTTACCCCTCCTTCCCTGAAGTCATGCTAGTACCTCATAGTAGCACTTTCAGCCCTTCCCTAGACTGAGGTTCTCAAAGAATTATTTTTGTAGTCCTGTACAAGCAGAAGTACCCCTCTGCACTCACGTGCCCGGGTAAGTATCCCTGCACAGAGTTAAGTACTACTTGTTCTGTGTGCTCACCAACGGAAGTGCAGTAGAAGAGCCTTACTTGATCTATTTGATCCTGCTGCCCTCTGTAGACAGTTTCGGGGTCTGATGGAGGCCGTAGGTGGAACTCGGAATCGCAGAAGTTTCCATCGCCATCCACGTTGTGCAAGCTCTCCCACACGACTTTCTCTTCTGTGAGAAAGCCCTGGTCTGTCACCAGCAGGTAAAGCTGACCCTAAACAGAAGAAGAAAGAAAACCTGTGAAACTGAAAAGGAGATGTTTGCCAAGCTGATGCAATTGTCAGAAATGATCAGCTAATACAGTGGTTGCATTCCAGTAAAGCACTGGGCTTGTAGCAGGTGATGAAAATGTCAGTGAATCAGGATACAGCGTGGAACCAGCAGCTACTCAATCAGCAGACATCAAGCATTTCTGTACTCTGTCTTGTCATTTTCTGTGATTAATGGAAGTTGGTACTGACTACAAATTGATATAAAAGATGAATGTGTACCTTGGCAGCTCCTTGGCAATACACCTCAGGAACACACCTGGAGATCAGCAATGGACACTGGAAATTCCAAACAAAGCTCGTGACATTCCCAAGGCTAGATCTGGAGGTAAAGGTGATAGTTCCAAAGAATCCCAGAGGCATAACCTCAAAACAGTCCCATCTTGGACTTTGTATCTCAGTTATAATGGGGTTTGACAATGTGAGGTTTATTTCAACTGGGAAAAAACCCCTAAAGTTAAGGCTTTTGCTATTGTTTGTGATCCGCAACTGCTTCTGTTGGGGTTTAGCCTTTTTAAACCTCATTTCTTGATTTCAAACTCTGAAATTATAAAATGGGCTGGTCTGGGAATGAAAGAGGCAACAGTAACAAGTCCAGAAGCCAAGGCAGAGGAAATATGAAGCGCAAGCTCGGGGTCAAGGAATGGGAAAAGAGTTGGAATCAACGGGAAACGACAAAAGCAGCCTACCTAAAAGGACATGGTGCTGCTTATCTGGAGGACAGCAGAGCAGCACAAAAATCCATCTTTAAATTTCAATTTGATTTTCATCATATCCCACCATTTTCATAACATTTCTGAGAATTAGACTCCAGAGCAAAAGTTATTCCTGACCACAGAGCATGAGAAGACCAAAGCTTCCACCAGTATTCCCGCAGGTTCCAGACCAAGACACTCAATCGAAGTCTTCAAAGCAGTTTCTTGTGACACCCACAGTGCAAACTGCTCTTGGTCACACAGCAGGTTCTCAAAGACTGCTGTGCTGAAGACACACTGGAACACCAGAGGCAGTTCCTGTGCTCCTCATTTCATAGGCTGGCTGAACAGGCATAAATCCAAACACTGTCCCTCCTGAACAAGGGCAGAACTACCTTACTGACTTCCCTCAGTTTCTCAACTCTTCACAGGAAGTTTTTCCTCATGTCCAAACTAACCCTCCCCTGGCACAACTTGGGGCCATTTCCTCTTGTCCTGTCACTTGTCACCTGAGAGGAAAGACCAACTCCCACCTCTCTACAACCTCTTCTCAGGCATTTGCAGATAGCAATAAGGTCTCTGCTCAGACTCGTTTCTTCAGACCAACTCTCTCAGCCTCTACTTGCTATCCAGCCCCTTCACCAACCTTGTTGCCCTTCTCTGGACACACTGCAGCCCCTCAATGTCTTTCTGGTATTGAGGTGCCCAAAACTGAACCCAGTATTTGCGGTGTTGCCTCCCCAGCTGCTCCAATTAAATCACATCTCTTCAATCCGTAGAGCCAACTGGTTTGTATTACTCCAGCACCACAAGGTGTGCTTGCACACCAAAGGCCAACCAGATAAGAATCCCACCCAGGACATGAGTCCTCCGTTGTGCTTTGGCATGGCAGTTGCCCCAGCACAGATGGTCCTACAGCCATAGATACAAATGCAGCACCAAGTCTGATCTCACAATATTTATCATCTAAGGACTCATCTTTCTCTCAGAAAGCTGCTGAATACCCAAGTCCTACTGCTGATGCTTGAAAACCCCCCAGAGAGAATAATTTTACATTTCCAATCTAACAGAATACCCATTTGGAAGCGTCTTATGTCTAAGAAGCCTTAAAAAAAACCTCATTAAAAAAACTACCATAAAATCTTAAGGTTAGTGTATTTGACTCTTTTTAAATAGATCTCAGTCCTCCTTGTGCAGTTGCTTTCTAGTGAGGGTTAAAGCCAGACAAGGACAGTCTGCTGCACACTCAGGTCATGCAGCTGAGCTAACAAATGTCCACAAAGAGGACTTCTAATAGATGACAACAAAGACACAACTCCTCCTGGCTGTAGTCAGTAGGGAATAAACCCCTAAAGCAATTCTCAAGGACCTAACCGATAAGGTGACCTGTGACCACAATAAAGGTATGAAGAATTATTTCTTTTCAGAACCAGCGTCTAGATCCTGGAGACCAATGTCCAGATTTCACAGTGTAGTGTATAAGAAGCTGGAAATAAAGCTGAGGAGAAGAGCATGGTTTTCCTCCTGCACAAAGATCTCTTGGTCTTCTGATTTGCACTGGAAAGACCTCTGAATGTGGACAGATGTAGGCTGCAGATTTTCAAACCCCCCTTTCCTTGGGTAATTCCATGAGCAGATTTAAGTAATTAATGCTTTTAAATGACTGGTTCTTAGGCCAGTTCCCAAGTTCCCAGCAGTTTAGAAAACTGAAAAGGCAAACCAAACACCTGTCCAACAGCTCTGTGAAGTAAAGCCAAGCATTTTAACGTTTATCTCTTGGGACTTCTGGATCAGATTGCTTGGTTTTTATGAAGGTGTTTAATGTTGATGTGAATTTTGAGGTCAGTCTCATCTAACTGAGTATTTTAATTGTTAAAGCAAATGAGACCTGTATCTAGTGGAGTCCCCCAAGGATCAGTACTGATACCAGTCCTATTCAATCTATTCATTAATGACATGGATGATGGATTGGGGTGCACTGTCAGCAAGTTTGCTGATGACACAAAGCTGGGTGGTGTCGCTGACACCCCAGCAGACTGTGCAGCCATTCAGCAAGACCTGGACAGGCTGGAGAGCTGGGCTGAGAAAAATCTAATGAGCTATAACTAGGCCAAGTGTAGAGTCTTGCATCTGGGCAAGAACAACGCCAGGTACCAGTACAGGCTGGGGACTGACCTCTTGGAGAGCAGTGTAGGAGAAAGGGACCTGGGGGTCTTGGTGCTCAGCAGGATGACCATGAGCCAACAATATGCTCTTGTGGCCAAGAGGGCCAACAGCATCCTGGGGTGGATCAGAAGTGAGGTGGTTAGCAGATCAAGAGAGGTTCTTCTCCCCCTCTACTCTGCATTAGTGAGACCACATCTGGAGTATTGTGTTCAGTTTTGGGCCCCTCAGTTCAAGAAGGACATAGAGCTGCTGGAGGGTGTCCAGTGTAGAGCAACAAAGATGGTGAAGGAAGTAGAACACCTCCCTTATGAGGAAAGGCTGAGGGAGCTGGGTCTCTTTAGCTTGGAGGAGACTGACAGGTGACATCATTAATGTCCATAAATACGTGAAGGGTTGGTGTCGGGAAGATGGAGTTAGGCTCTTCTCAACATTATCTAGTGACAGGATGAGGGGCAATGGGTGTAAGCTGGAATATAGGAGGTTCCACATAAATATGAGAAGGAACTTTTTCCCAGTGAGGGTGACAGAGCAGTGGAACAGGCTGCCAAAGGGAGTTGTGGAGTCTCCTTCTTTGGAGATGTTTAAAACCTGCCTGGATGTGTTCCTGTGTGAATTGGTCTAGGTGGTCCTGCTGTGGCAGGGGGTTTGGACTACAAGATCTTTAGAGGTCCCTTCCAATCCCTAATGATTCTATGGTTCTATGATAATCTAGTTGGCCCTCTTGGCCACAAGAGCACACTGCTGCCTCATGATCATCCTGTTGTCCACCAGGACCCCCAGGTCCCTTTATCCTACACTGCTCTCCAAAAGATCAGTCCCCAACCTATACTGGTACCTGGGGTTGATCTTGCCCAGATACCAGACTCTACACTTACCCTTGTTATACTTCATTACATTTCTCTCTGCTCAGCTCTCCAGCCTGTCCAGGTCTTGCTGAATGGCAGCACAGTCTGCAGCGTGTCGCAACACCACCCAGCTTTGTGTCATCAGCAAACTTGCTGACAGTGCACCCCAATCAACCATCCAAGTCATTAATGAATAGATTGACCAGGACTGGTCCAAACATTGACCCCTGGGGCACTCCAACCAGACTCTGTCCCACTGACCACTATTCTCTAGCTTCTATGCTGCAGCCAGTTCACCATCCACCTCACTACCTGATCATCTAGACCACACTGCCTCAATTTGGCTGCGAGGATGCTACGTGAGACTATGTCAAATGCCTTGCTGAAGTCAAGACAGACCACATCCACCGCTTAGCCATCATCTAGCCACCTGGCTATACCCTCATAAAAGGCTGTCAGTTTGGTGAAGCATGACTTTCCCTTGGTGAAGCCATGCTGACTGTGCCTGACGACCCTCTTGTCCTTGATGTGTCTGGAGACAGCCTCTGGGTCAAAGTGTTCCATCACCTTTCCTGGGATGGAGGTGAGGTTGACCAGTCTATAGTTACCTGGGTCCTCCTTCTTACCCTTTTTGGAGATTGGAGTGACATTTGCTATCCTCCAGTCCCTAGGCAACTCTCCTGATCCCCGTAACTTAGAAAAGATGATGGAGAGAGGCTTAGCAATGACTTCAGCCATCTCCCTTAGCATGCATGGGTGCATCCCATCAGGGCCCATGGATTTGTGCACATCCAGTTTGCTCAGTCCTTATCCAGTCCTTGTCAACCAAGGCAGGCTCCTCTCTTGGTTCAACTTCCTCTGGGGCCTCAACAGTCTGGGCTTGATATCAGGACAGCCCCCAGAAGTATACAGAGGCAAAGATGGTGTTCAGCATCTCTGCTTTCTCTGTATCCTCTGCATTGAAGGAACCCACCTCATTCAGCAGGGGGCCTACATTGCCTCTAGGTTTAGTTTTACCTGCAATGTATTTGAAGAAGCCCTTTTTGTTGCCCTTGACCTCTCTTGCAAGGTTTAATTCCAAGGAGGCCTTGGCTCTTCTAGTTGTGTCCTCACATTCCCTCAACAGAGCCTTATAATCACCCCAAGTGGTCATCCCCTCCTTCCGTGTCCTATAGACTTTCCTCTTCAGTTTGCCCAGCAGCTCCCTGTTTAACCACGGAGATCTTCTGGCTCCCTTCCTTGACTTCCTTCCTGTTGGGATGCTCTTGTCGTGGGCTTCAAAGAAGTAGTCTTTGAATGTTAACCAGCTATCCCTTTACCTGCCAGTACCCTGTCCCATGGGATGTCCCCCAGCAATTGCTTGAAAAGGACAAAGCTGGCCCTCCTGAAGTCCAGGGTTGTGATTCTGCTAGCTATTCTGTTCCAGCCACACAAGACCATCTCCACCATCTCATGGTCACTGCAACCAAGGCTGCCCTCAACCTTCATTCCTTCAACCAGACCCTCCTTGTTGGTGAGTGCAAGATCCAGCAGTGCTCCTCTACTAGTGGGGTCCTTCACCATTTGCATCAGGAAATTGTCACCGATGCACTGAAAGAACCTCCTGGACTGTGGATGGCTGGCTGAGTAGGTGTTCCAGCAAAGATCAGGGTAGTTAAAATCCCCCATGAGAACCAGGGCCTGTAGCTGTGAGGCTGCTGTCAGCCACCTGTAGAAGATCTCATCCATTTCCTCATTCTGATCCAGTGGCCTGTAACAGAGACCCACAACAGTGTCACCCATGCCAGCCTGCCTCCTAATCCATACCCACAAACTCTCAACTCTCTCTTCATCCGCCCCTGGACAGAACTCAATACATTCCAATTGTTCCCTCATGTAAAGAGCAACTCCACCACCCCACCTTGCTGACCTGTCCGTCCTGAAAAGGACATCGCTGTCCATGACCACATTCCAATCATGCGAGCCATCACACCAGGTCTCCGTAACTGCCACCAGATCATAATCACCCTGACTGGACACAGATTTCTAACTCCTCCTGCTTGTTTCCCATGCTGCGTGCAAGATCTTTCAAGGTCCTTTCCAATCCCTAATGATTCTATGATGATTGGGACTTTTTAAGCTGGATTTGATTCAATAGAGTAACTCTTTGCACTTGCTAAGAAAAAGAAACATTTTGTGAAGCTATATAAATTGTGTCCTTTATGCCAAACTCTGAGATCATCTTATAAGAACAATTATTGCCTGGAATTACACCTTATGTTTGAATAGAAGTCTGGGTCAAGCTCCAAAAAAGAAACCCAGCATTTACAGAATTACAAATCATGATCATGTACTTAGAAACCCAAACAGGTAAGTGTCTGGTTACGTTTCAGTAAAGAAAACAGGTTGTAGGACAGTCACATCAGAGGGGAAAACATTGCAACTCAACTAAGATATGCTTACCAACCTCAGCCCCTCTTTACAGTCCTGTTTTTCCTTGATCTAGAGAATTACCATTTGCTGTATTTAGCATCTGTGTAATGAAAAGCAAAGGCAAAAAAAAATCATTTCTAACTGCTGCAACAGTTAGTGTATAATCACACGAGCCAAGGCTATTCATACACAGTTACAGGGATAGGAAGGAGAATAAACAACTGCTCTGCAAATGGAGAAGTAACAGAGAAGGAGATTAAGAATGTGATAACTGCACTGTGGTAAGGAAAAAAATGTTAAAGTATCTTGGAGTCAGTCAACAGAGACGCTGCACACAAACGATGCTACCAGTCTCTCTACCTATTAGTAAAACATGCATGAGTTTATCCCTTAAGGGCTGACAGGCACATGCACCTAGAATTTAGTATCTTCTGTTATTAAATATGTATCTCTAAAACAAGCTCCTCAGGTAGGATGTGGAAAGAACTCTAATTTGACTGGGAAAGAAAAAACTCCATTTACCCAAGTACCACAAATAGTAGATGTGGCTCTACCCACAGCCCTTTCACCACAGTATCAGCTGCAAAAAACCCCAATGAACTGAAGACATAAGCCCAGGTATGAGTTGCTCTATCAACTGTGCACAAAAGCTTCCAAATACAAGTTTAACTATCAGCTTCATTAGCATTGTACTTAAAAACCAGCCTAACGTACCAAAGGGCTTTTAATTCTCAATTGCTGTGAAGTATTCAGAGTGTGATTCTAAAAATACAGATGTTATTTGTATGTCACTTCTTACATGTACAACAATCCCGCTGTTAAGATTCATAAACTTGTTCAACATGTTTCACTCCAATTTCCACTTGTTTGATTTGTATGTTGCCATGTATTGGTTTGGAGAGGGAAGGGCAATATTAGAGAAAAACCAAACACACTGCAGAATTTCTGCCCTGAAAGTTCTACACCTTGCTGTGCCTCCAGTTTTTGCAGCTGAAAGACTTCTCTTCATGGTTCAGCTCCTGCTTTTAAGTTTCTTTCAAACGGTGTGTGTGCCCTTGTGGCCACGGAGGCCACCTGCATCCTACAGAGGAATAGAAGTGAGGTGGTTAGTAGATCGAGAGAGGTTCTTCTCCCTCTCTACTCTGCTCTGGTGAGACCACATCTGGAATATTGTGTCCAGTTGTGGGCCACTCAGTTCCAGAACGACACAATGCTGCTTGAGAGAGTCCAGCATAGAGCCACAAAGATGATGAGGAGACTGGAGCATCTCCCTGGTGAGGAAAGGCTGAGGGAGCTGGGTCTCCTCAGCTTGGAAGAAAGGAGACTGACAGGTGACCTCATCAGTGTTTATAAATATGGAAAGGGCTGGTGTCAGGAAGATGGAGCCAGGCTCTGCTCAGTGTCATCTAATGATAGGACAAGGGGCAATGGGTGTGAGCTGGAACAGAGGAGGTTCGACATAAATATGCGAAGGAACTTCTTCACAGTGAGGGATGATGGAGCACTGAAGTGGGCTGCCCAGGGTGGTTATGGAGTATCCTTCTCTGGAAATGTCTAAAACCTGCCTGACTATATTTCTATGTGACTTGAACTAGGGGATCCTGCTCTGGCGGGGTGTTTAGACTAGATGATCTTTTGAAGTCACTTGCAATCCCTAATGTTCTGTGATTAAATTTTCTTCTGTGTTTAATACAGACCTTGTGAATTATAAGCACTATGTTTTGTTTGTGGAACGTAACCTGTTATCTCCACCAACCCTCTATTTAGATGAAAGGCCTCATGTGTTTCTCAGCACTTTATCAGCTTCATATTGCAAAAACTTCTCAGCTGAGATACTTTTTCCCTAAAGAAATGAAATGCAGCACTTCAGTGAATTAAAGCTCCTCAACCAACATTAATAATGAAGAAAAGATTAAGGCAGTGGGTACAAAGCCGTGTCTGAGTTTTAACTCTAACTATGATTGTAATCTTGTGCTTTTTGAGAAGTCTCGGGCTTTTGAAATGCCAAGTTCTGGAATATGGGCCATTAGTCTTGTGTTTCGTAGGCACTGTGATGAGCACACACCAGCTAGTATTGAATTTCCATGTTATCCATAGGGTTTTAGCTACTGGAGTTGTCACTGGCAAAAACTGCTGTTCACTTGGATTTCTGGTGAGTGGCACACTAAGGAGTCTGAGACCTATAGTCACAGAATGTTAGGGATTTGAAGTGACTTCAAAAGATCATCTAGTCTAAAACCCCCACCAGAGCAGGATCCCTTAGTTCAAGTCACATAGAAATATAGTCAGGCAGGTTTTAGACATTTCCAGAGAAGGATACTCCATAACCACCCTGGGCAGCCCACTTCAGTGCTCCATCATCCCTCACTGTGAAGAAGTTCCTTCGCATATTTATGTCGAACCTCCTCTGTTCCAGCTCACACCCATTGCCCCTTGTCCTATCATTAGATGACACTGAGCAGAGCCTGGCTCCATCTTCCTGACACCAGCCCTTTCCATATTTATAAACACTGATGAGGTCACCTGTCAGTCTCCTTTCTTCCAAGCTGAGGAGACCCAGCTCCCTCAGCCTTTCCTCACCAGGGAGATGCTCCAGTCTCCTCATCATCTTTGTGGCTCTACGCTGGACTCTCTCAAGCAGCATTGTGTCGTTCTGGAACTGAGTGGCCCAGAACTGGACACAAAGGTTTTAACAACACCATGAAACCAAATGACTTCCAGGATGCTTTTACCTGGAATATCCTTTAAAGGTTATACCAGAAGTGGTTTTTGGCACCTATGAGTACCATTTGTATACAGAAAATATATTTGTACGTAACATTGTCTTTTTAAAAGCCAATTCCTTTGAGGTTGGGATTTTTCTCCTTTATCAGGAAACAGAACAATTCTAGTTTTGACCATAAAGAGATTTAAAAAAAAAAAACTGAAGAAGGGAGAAAAAGATCCTTTTACCTGTCCTACTGCTTTAAGATAGTATCATATTTAAATCTTAGATGTGCTCTGAGAAGCTATTAGGAAACCAAATGTCTGTAGAGCTAATAATGATTTCATTAGGACCATTCAGAGCTTTATCTCAGCTTAGGAGCAGCTGTTCAAAATGCCAAAGATAAGCACTGACAGTCAAGATTAATAGACAGAGGGAGAAAAAAGGACCAGTAGTGCCAAATGGAAAAGTTAGGAGTCACTCACATGAGGTACATGACATTCTCACGCAATGGATGGTGAAAACACCGCTCCTTGATTGTGTCCTATACTGCATACCCCACGTTTTGGCATTTATTACCATTACTCATAAACACAAGTATACATTAAATTAAAGTCGCATTAAGTAACTGGTACCCAAATGCAAGAGTTCTATACACAGGTGAAAATTCATGTCTGTGTTGGGTAGAGATGTCTAATGTTGATCTGACATTCCAAGCCAGTGAAAACTTTACTTCAACACATTCCCTCCTCTGGTGATCACCGTGAATGATTCCTTCTTCAGAGGCAATCTGACCATTTTACTACCACAGTTTGGCAGTTTTACTATTATTGTCTCAGTAAAGACACTCCATGAATGACTGTAAACGTGGCCAGTCAGGTTCTCCATTCCACAGTGGAAGGAATCCCAGAGGCATTGCCCAGGTTGTCACTTGCTTTTTGTGACCTTTCACAATGCCCATAATTTTGCTCCCACAGTTTCAGATTAAAAAAATGATTACAACTCTTCCTTAACAAACTGAACCTATACAGTATCTCAACTTCTCCAAATGTTTGGTATTTTGAAGAATGTGATAGAGCCACTTGTCTACTGAAAAGCAAAGTTTTATCCTAAGAAATAAGAAAGTAAACAAATTCATTAGCTCTACCATCACCAATAACAAATTGCAAGTAAATTTAAACCATGTAAGAACAATATCATTATAACTATAAAAGGGAATGAATACAGGGAGCAAAATGAACAGAAAGGGCCAAGCTGTAAGAAGACTATACTGGATCCTGATACCTAAACCACTGTGACCAGTCATTCACAAATACCATTTGCTGCACACCTGCTACTCCTCGTAAGCCATACTTAAGTACAACAACAAAGCAGGATTTATTTCTCTTTCAAGACAGTGCTAAAAGCAAGATTTGCTTTGAAAGAAGAATGCAAATAATGAGAGTAAAGTCCAAAATGCTGAATTATACCTTGTACTTCGTCATGGTGCTGAAATGGTTGTTCCTGAAGAACACACAAAGCTCTCCCTCCTGCACAGCTGAAGTCAACTCACATAGTCCATGATATGTCAGCTGAGTAGCTGTGTTGTTTAGAAACTGCTCGGCCACAAAACCTACAAAAGCAATATGTGCTGTTATCTGCATCATGTGTCTTAATATTTAAAACCTAGTTACAAGGGTCGCAGTTGTCCTCCCTACTAAGATGCTCCTGCATTGCCACAAATCTACGGGAATGCATTCAGAGAGGAGAAAACAAGTGGAAAGTTGTCAACACTCAGCTCACAGGTAACCCTCTCCTGTCCAGAAATGCTGTGTCTGCTCCTAATATTGTTGGTTTTCACCTGGTCATCATGTAGTGATATCTAACATCATACTCTCTATATACAAAATATAATTAATATTCAAATTACAGGAGATGTTTCAGAGACAAGTTGCAATCTGAGTGCTGCCCATAATACCTTTTCATAAAAGGAAGTTCTCTTCAGCTTTTAAAAAATTCTGTTTAATAGATCAAGAGAGTGAGGTTGAACCTTGGTTTGGAAATTGCATCAGAGAAGGTTAGAAGCCAAGCACAGAATCCCAGAATCTCTTTGGTTGGAAAAGCCCTTTAAGATTATCAGACCCAAACTTGGACCCAGCACTGCCAGGTCACTCAGCACCAGGTTGTTTCAGTCCCTCTAGACCAGNGAACTGGCCCCCTGTTTAAAAAGTTGGAGGACCCCTACTCTAGACGCAGGGACTCCCTCACTGTCCTGGGCAGTCTGGGCTAAGGTTTCACCCTCCCTGGGGAAGAAATTTCTCCTCACATCCAGCCTAATGCTCCCCTGATGCAGTGTGTAGCCATTTCCTCTGCTCCTATCACTCTCTGCCTCCCCACGGAAAGGAGCTAATCAGACAGAAAGCAGTTCTTCACACTCAGAGGCCCCCATACAAAACACACATAATTGTGATGGGATAGGGTATGTACTCAACACACTGGAAGTTACCCACCTTCACTAACCAGTTCACTGTTGTCTGACTGTTTACAAGAAATTATCTTCTCCACCAGCTGATTGTAACTGCAGTTACCGACTGCTCTTACTATGTCAGCAACCTGGAGTAGGAAGGAACAACACAAACCAGAAAACTGTAAGTCTATGGCAATTATTTGTAAGAAAATAAAGAGAGTTTCAAGAAAGAGAGGAAGTTATCCCCCTAAAAATATTAGTCCAAAAAGTTTTTAGTTGTGACTGCTATACATTTTGCTGCCTCAGGTTGCCCTTTAAATCCTTAAACTAATGGCTAACCTCAACAGCTGTTGGAGGAGAGAATAAGGCATGTCTTAAAAAACATCATTATGACTCCAGATAAGAGTTCTGAACCATCTTTCCTCCCACCAATATAATTCACAGTAACACACTCCATTTAAATTAGTGAAAAAATAGTTACCTGAGGGTCCACTAACCATCCATGGTACAGGGGGATATCAAGAAGATCAAACACTATGCATTCTGGGGTGTATTCAAATACTCGGACACCGGTGAACTTCACGTTGACATCCAGACCCGTTTGTAACTTATGTAGGATTGCCATTGCATCGCTCATGTTCTGACAGCAGAAAGAAAAAACCCATCACAACAGAGGAACAAAGAGAGCTTTGTACACGTGGTGAAAACACCCACATATCTACAAGTACGTTCAGAACATTTCTACAATAGGTTTCGTTAAAATTGCACAGTTCAACACTTAAGGGAAAGGTTTGTGGTAGCTCTGTAGGAAACCTGTATGTCTGAACACATAAAAGCCACAGTGGTCGGACTTTAACCAGGTATATCCTTTCCACCACCCTCCTGGAAGCTGATTTTAGCAATAATCATCTTCATCATAGACTTGTGTGGAAACGAAATTAGGTAATTTTATTACAAACATGCATTTTACTAAGAGTCTTAGTTTGAATTCTTATTTTAAGAATCCACATTCATTCCTTGTTTCAATTTCAGCTATCCCAAGATACTTAATTTGCTTTTCAACATAGAACAAGACCACCTAATAATAAATAGAACTAGCTTGAAACTCAGTGTCTATAATCAACTCAACTCACTTTTCTATGACTAACCAGAAAACCAGCAGTGACCAGAACTTGAAAATTCTCCTCCAAAATTAAAAAATGAACATAGTACATTAATTATACAGAATATAATTATATACGTATTAACATTAAAATATTAGCATTATCTTTAACACTGAAAGACTTCTACCTTGTCATAAAAATGGTGGGCAGTGCAAATAATATGGAATTGTCCTTTTATCCATCACGACTTAGGAGCAGAGATCTCTTTCTTGCTCAGCTGGCATCCTCACAGACAGTCTGTGAGTGCCCTAACAGGAAGTATTTGTAACTAATACTCTGCACCATGCCTTGAAACAAAGGAGTAACTCCACAATGCTTTTCAGACTCCTGCTTTTAAATGAGGTCATAAACCTTAGGCAAGAAAAAAGTTCCTTCAGATGCAAGAATTGCATTTTTGCAGTAGCTCCTTACCTGCTCATAATTTAAACGCTGGATTTCAGAAATCTCTTTAGGTTTGGCGTCAAGAATATAGTCTCCTAAAAAAAGGAAAAATGAAAAGCTTCTACATTTCTGACTGAAGCTGGCTGATCATAAAGTCCATAATGTTTCCATCAAATCTGTAAGACTGCACTGTTTTGTACTTATAATCATGGAGTAAAATATGAAAACTAAAACAACATTGTATGATCATACCAAGAAATCAAATTCAAATGACTGATGCTGTTACTAAAGCAGCATTTTAGAAACTCTTGGGATCTGGTCATTATTCAGAAATTTACCTCCCACAACTTAAAAATACAAACAAACTGCTCAAACAAATAGATGAAGCCATTCCCAGTTCAATATGTAACTGCAGAACAACTGAGAAATGCAGCCACGTACCTGGAACATTCTGACATGTTTCCATACAGCACTAATTCTGAAAGCCTTGCCTGCCATCTGGGTCTCTAACACAAAGGTAATTAACACAAAGGAGTTCAAGATGTGTAATTCTCTTAGTGACTAATATCCATCAGCGACCTCGCCCACACGTTTCGGATTTGATCACTACATTTCGTAGCTATTCCTTTGCTCCATTCCTGAAAAGAATCATGTTTCTACACATAGGAAAATACCATTGCAAGTTTCCCTCACTTATAATCTTTTAAGCTACGACTGCTGAAAGGCTTTTCTTCTTTTAAGCTGTAGAAGAAACATTTGGCAACTACTAATCCTATTGAGTGAATAAAAATCTAAATAACTGGAGGAGCTAATTTTATTCAATGTAATAAGGTAATTCCAGAAATTAATGTAAGAATGCACATGTTTAGTCAGCTATGTCTCTGCAGTGCCTTCAGACAGCTTTAGTCTATCAATACAGTTGGAGGAATGTTTAGACATGGGTAGCAAGATTTCTTAAGAGTATGAAAGTCTTTGAAATTATTTCACTAACTTTTCTCTTCATAGAAAGATTTAGCAATACTTTTGTTGAAAGGAACAAGCTACATTTGTTATATGAAAAAAGGTTAGAAAAAAATGCTTAAGAAAATGTGAACCTGATCTATTAAGGGAAATAGTACAGGAAACTTCTAAAAACAACTAAGGAGAAGCATGACCAAGTGTAAATAGTTCTCTTAAAGCATGTGTGCAAGTAAAACTGAATAAAACAGTGCAATGAAACAGTCCTCCTATTACTACTCATTAACAACATATAATTGAAAACCATTCATTGGCGTTTACTAACCCAAGTATTCCATCAGCTGCTCAGCCGTTATGATTTCCATCATTGGGGGCAGCTTAATCTGTGAAAGCAAAAGTAAAACTCCTTTAGAACTCCAAAACACTATGATTTTCAGATTATCAAAGTAAGATATTTCTAGAGCAAAGCCTTCTGATCACACCTGCCTTACAGATTTCTCAGATTATTCCCCAGCGCTAGTGCATAGCAGGGACCAACAACCTTCCCAGGACCTCTACTGAGCCACAGCTACAAGAAGAGATTTATTTTCCTTGTTTGGAGAAATTACACATACACAGACCTTGTTCTCGCTTGTATCTCTCTGTACAGTGATCCACACTCCCTCCAGAACATCTCACCAGCAGCCCCTCTTGACTTCCACAAGCCTTCATGATTCTAGCAGCACTAGCTCCACTACAAGCATCCAGGATTAACAGAATGTTAAGAAAATTTCACCTTACTCTGAAAAGTCTTTGAATCCCTGCTGTCACTGTAACTCTTACTCAAAGGTCTTGCAGCCTGGAGACAGTACAGAATCTTGTAGCAGCAGCTATAGGGACATGGAAGCCAAGACCTGTGCAGGCACAAGGAAATGACGCCTCTCAGACCACACTCTCATGTCAAGACTTTGGGATTTTCTTGGGTGAATTTTACACTCTCTTCAGCTTTAAATCTCCTTGTCCTATCTCTCTTCAACCTCTTATCACTGACAACTCAGAAAAACTGCGATGTATTTCATGAAGGCATTTTTAAACCAAGTTCCTCAACACTGGTCACTGTTGATACAGATTCAAAGATACAATGGGAGATTGTTAACTTGTGCTTAGGAGCTAATAAGCTCAAACTACTTTGCTGGTTGTGGAGAGGCAGGATTAAGTAGAAGGCCATGAAATGGAAGGACAGGATGTATAAAGCAGCATCAGAAACTCACAGTCCAGTACTACACTATTCCTGCTGCAATGAAGAGAGTTTCCTTCCCAGTCTGACCACTAAGCTACTTTAATAGCTTTCCAGAGAAAATATTGGACTGCATCTCACCACCAATTTTAATCAGACAAAACACAAATGTTCTAAGCACATAGGATTGCAAGGAGTTTCACTGAATTTGGAAGAAAGACAGCCCAGTTACCATGTCCCTGTTATTTAAATGCCCTTATGTAGATCACACATTGATCCACCAGAGATGCTGGACACAGAAATGGACAGCACTGGCATCTGGGGAACGAAGGGAATGAAAGCATGAATTAGTAGGAAATTAGTGAAGCTAGAAGGGTTAATTAGTTCTCCTTACAAAAAAAACCTTAAACCCCCAAATTACTTGACTTATGAAGAAAAATCAGTTGTGCATGCACTGGCACAAGAATTACTGAAAACATCTTTTACATGATTGACAGCTTACTGTAACTCAGAAAATTGCTTAACCCCTTCCCAAAACTCCTTCAGGTTTCAGTAACCCTTGTTGATTCTGTTGGTAATACTCATACTGAGTAATCACCAAAAATACACTACACTGTGCCATGTACAAAAGCCGCAGTACAGGCTAAAAAAGGTGGACAGTTAGGAACTGTCATATTCTCCTTGTTATCTTCGAGTCAGCTCTGCCCACAGCTACTTAGAACTGTGCTGGAACCCACTTTAAAAGTGTGATCAAGATCCTACAAAACACAGCAGCCCTAAAACGACACTGTAAGGCAATCTATTAACTTGTCTTAGAATTAAATTAAGAAGATAATGTTGAGATTGTAACCGGTTAAGACATCCAACAGTAAGAGATCCTACAGATAAGAGTAATTTGCTGTGGTTCCACAAGAAAATAAATTAGAGTGCATAGCAGTGGCTTCATCAGCTATGGAAAATGTAAAGAGGAAACTTGAGAGAGCAAAATCATACAGAACCACAGTCATTCTCCACATAAATCAAGAGAAGAAAACAATGTAAGCAATAGCAGTGAAAGCTGTGGCTGTCACACAAAATGACAGAATTGTTGAAGCTGGAAAAAACCTCTAAGATCATCTACCCCATGACCTAAGAAGTTGCAAACTTAAATATTTTGCCATTCTATAGCCCCTTGCGTTTTGGTTTCACTGTGGTCTTTTATGTCTTTCAGTTGTTGAGAGCACAGAGTGACTCTATGTTTTGGCTGCCAAGAATTATCTTTCCATCACCTTTGGCATGAGCATTCAAAGCAATTATGAAGTAAATGAGTAACTACATAAATTGGTGACTAGTTAGTGTATTTTTGATTGATATTATCCTCTGAACAGTTCATGGGGAGCACTGCTCTATCTCCTAAAATAATCCAGCCAGATTTCATTCTCTTCCTCTCGCATTGCATGTGCTGGGTTCCCCGTTAAAAACTCATCTTCCCCAAATACATCACAGAATCACAGACTTATTGGGATTGGAGAAGTCGTCTGAGCTCATCCAGCCCAGGACATAACACTACCATATCGGCCAGACCAAGGAAGTAAGGGCCACAGCCACTCTGTCCTTAAACACCTCCAGGGATGAGGAATCCACCACTGCCCTACGGCAGCCCATTTCGGGCTCTGATCACCCTTTCCATGAGGAAGGGCTTCTTAACATCCAACCTAACCCTGCCCCGGCAGCCTCAGGCCCTGACCTCTTGTCTTGGTGCTAGTTGCCTAGGAGAAGAGCCTGACCCCCACTTGACTACAACCTCTCCTCTGACTTGAGGTCCCTTCCAATCCCTGCTGTTCTGTGATTCTGTGAGCCTCCTCCAGGCTAAATACCCCCAGCTCCCTCAGCCTCTCCTCATCAGTCCCTTTCCCAGCCTCATTGTTCCTCTTGACCTGCTCCAGCCCCTCAATCTCTTTCTTGAAGTGAGAGGCTCAGAACTGCTCCCCCGTACTTGAAGGGAGGCCTCCTCAGTGCCCAGTACAGGGGGAGAACTACATCCCTAGTCCTGCTCACCACATTATTGCTGATATAAGCCAGGATGCTACTGGCCTTTCATGCCATATCTATTGCTTTGAAGGACAAGTTTTCTCAAGAGGTTCCAACGCTCAGTGTGGAAGAACAGCTCAGTTGCTAGATTTTATGTTACTTTCACACCTTAGGGATGATGTGTTTCCTTGACTCCCACCCATTTCCTGCACCCCTCTACAGCAGCTTCCTGGCCTCTTTGCTCTGGTCTCTCCCTCCCAACTCCAGCTTCTTCTCATTTCCCACACTGAGGAGCAGAAAATTAAATCCTTCTCTACCAACTACAACATAAGGAGGGAGAGTGAGCTACTTCTGTAATTAAAAGGCTGATGATACTAATTTTCATATAAAACACTTTGTCTAGGGCAACGTGCGCAGTTTAGGCCCATCAGGCTACAAACTGGAAAAGTATATAGTACTAACTTTAAATATTTTCCACTGCCCACTCTTCTGAAGGGCTTAAAACAGTAATAATTACGTGATACAGTCCTGCACAGACTCTATGACTTCTGAAAGTACTATGCAAATTTCTAATGGCTAATTATTTATAGTCTCAGAAGATGTTTATCTAAAAAAATCCAGCTCCCCTGAAATCAGTGTTCCAGAGTCACAGAATCTCTTTGGTTGGAAGAGACCTTTAAGATCATCAAGTCCAGCCTTGGACTCAGCATTGCCAGGTCACTACCAAACAGGTCTACACCAGGTCATTCCAGTCCCTCCAGACACAGGGACTCCCCCATTGCCCTGGGTGGCCTGTGTCAAGGGTTGATAACCCTTTCTGGGAAGAAATTCTTGCTCACGCCTAGCTCCCCCTGGGCCAGCCTGCAGCCATTTCCTCTGCTCCTATCACCCGGCACCATGGACAAGAGGCTGAGTTCCAACCTACTGGATTTCAGAGAGTTGTGAATAGTGAGAAGGTCTCCCCTGACTCTTTTTTTATCCAGTTAAACCCTCCCAGTTCCCTCAGCTGCTTCTCAGAGCACTTGTGCTCCAGCCCCTTCACAATCTGTGTTGCCCTGGTCTGGACCTGCTCCAGCTCCTCCATATCCTTCATGTAGCAAGGGGCTCAGACCTAAACCCATGTCTGAGGTGTGGCCTCACCAGTGTCCAGTAACCTAAACCTGTTTATCTGAAATACGCAGCTCCCCTGAATTCAGTGTTCCAGCAACATTCCAGGCTTCCTTCAGTCTAGCAGAGCAGGTTTCCTGTTCTGGAAAACACACAGCTACAGGCCTGCTAATCTGTAAGCTCAGCTCATGGCACAGCCGCAGGCAGGAAGGCTGCCAAGGCCTCTGCTGAGCAGGCAGCAGAAGCTCACCAGCGACTCACCTTCAGAGGCTGAGCAAGTTCATCTGAGCAATCTGTGCAAATTCTGGCCAGAAGGAGGTTTAGCTCCATAACAAGGAAAAGCAGATCACATGTAAAGAGACACAGCCAGACCTTGGACCAGGCACTACCACTGCAGTCTCAACAAATCCTAATGGATACTGGGTGCACTGTACTCAGCTCCTCTAAAAAGCAGGCCACTTTCAGGAGAACCTAACATTTCCAACTAGAAATTGTTCACCTCTCTGCACCTCAGTTTGGATACAGCTCACGGACTATAACATTGATGTATAGAACTGTGACTATTACCTGAGTAGGGAATTCACACCGTTACTAAAATTCTAGTAGAACTAGGCATGTGGGGAGCACAGCTCCCAAAACCTTCCACTTGCTTAGAGAACTACAATAGAAAAAAACTCTGACACTGTCAAATATGCTACTGTGACTATTCTTCCACATAAAAGACCGTAAGGACAAGAACTTCTATATTAGAATATTCCACATTCCAGTATTAATATCACCTACATTTGTATTACACTCTGCTTTTCATTAGGCTTATGTTCCTTAGAAAGGCAGTCTAACTGTAACCACATAGCAAGACATAGGTCAGTATGAAAAAACTAATTGGACTTTGGATTTATAAAAGTGGGAGTTAAGCTTATATAGGCAACCTGGAAAAACACCTCAAAAGAAAAGTGATTTAATAATCATCACATTAAAAAAAATACAGATTCTACAACCTGCCACCCCAAACTCGTATGTGCAGGCTCCTTCAGAAGTGGTAAAAAAAAAAAAGAGGCAGCAGTTGTATCTCAAGTTCTGTTCCACGGCTGCTATTTCAGAATTTCCACAACCCCAAGCATTGCTAAAGCAGCATCTCACAGATATGCTGCAGCACTCAGCACTACTCAATCATTTTTAGTCAGTCTTTATACCTGCATGCCTAAAGATCCTGGCCTGTATCAGAAATAGTGTAACCAGCAGTAGGGAGGTGATGGTGCCCCTGTACTCTGCACTTGTGAAAGCACACCTTGAGTACTGGGTCCAGTTTTGGGCACCACAGCATAAGAAGGGCATTGAGGTGCTGGAGCAGGGCCAAAGAAAGGCAATGAGGCTGGTGAGAGGTTTGGAAAACAGGCCCTATAGAGAGTGGCTGAGGGAACTGGAGTTGTTTAGTCTAGAGGAGAGGAGGCTGTGAGGAGACCTTATTGCTCTCTACAGCTACCTCAAAGGAGGTTGTAGTGAGGCTGGTGCTGGTCTCTTCTCCCAAATTACTAATGATAGGATGAGGGGAAATCGCCTCAAGTTGTGTCAGAGGAGATTTAGATTGGATCTTATGAAGAAATCATTTCCTGAGAGAGTGGCTGGACACGGGAACAGGCTGCCCAGGATGGTGGGGGAGTCACCATCCCTGGAGATGTTGAAAAACAAAGTAGCTAAAGCATTTGAGGCCATGAATTAGGGGTTAGGGAGCTGTTGGGATGAAGGCTGGACTTGATAATCCTGGAGGTCCATTCCAGCCATAACCACTCTATGATTCTATGATCTTAACTTTATTATCAATAACACCTCCACAATGCACAACAAAAAGTGAGTAAAGATTTGGAACGGTGAAGAATCTTGCTTCATTAATGAGCGATAGGCAGGAGGCAGAATTACTCCAAGTATATGGCACATGTACCTAAGATACAGCACATCTTCAGCCTTCTTGTCATGGCAATCCTTTAACAAACTCCTTACAAGTCTCTCTTTACTCATTGGGGGCTGTCTCAAAGAAATTTGAGACAAAAGCAAGTAATTTTTTATTTTTAATGAGAGCAACAAACAGGCGATCACAGAAGTGTCAGTTTGTTTAAAACAACACAGTAGTATCCGGGTGCAAGCAGAGGAGTTGAAAGAGGTGAGTTCCCTTTAATATAGCCAAAAGTTAATGATTGTTTAGACATAAACATCACAGCCTACACATCCTCCCAAGGCTTCCCACTGTTACTAAGCAGTAAATAAATATCCTGGTTCTAAGCAAATTGATTTGGTGCCACTTTTCACAAGCGATAGGCAAATTCAGTTTTGACTGCTGAATAGCTGGTGCTGGGTTCCAAGGTTATCACTCCTATATTGGAATAATAGAAGCAAGGAACTGGCCATGAGAAGGGCAAGTGTTGGAGAAAACGTGACAATCAGTATTGGAACTACTGCTTCTCACCTCTGAGCACTTGCATGCATTTTCTAAAGTTACTGGACACTGTATCTACCTATGGGACGACCAAAGCTCTGAGAAAGAAAACTGGCAGCAGATACAGGAAAGAGAGCCTTGTTTGCCTTCCTATTCACTGTTGTGATTTTATTTCCCCTCATCTCCTTTTTACTCTTTGTTTTCCTCCACCACACAGCTTCTTCTGGCCTAACGATGGCATGTGTGCTCTGCTTGTGCATGTTTTCATCTCTTGGTCTACTTCCTTTTTCCCAAATTATAGTTAATGTTCAGCTTGGTTCAGGAGAAGTGAGAAAAACAGGGATGTCCATCCTCGACCTTATCAAATAGTAAGGGGCAGAGAGCTGTTGCTAAACCTGCCTCTTCAAATACTGGCAATGTTATTCTTGACTATGAAATGGAGAATCAAAAGGCTAATTTGGAGAGGCACTAATTAGAAAAACCCATTATAAGCAGGGGCAAATATACAACTAAGAAGAAAACCCTCAAGCATATAAATAATAGGTCAGGAAATTGCACTTTCACCAGTTTTAGCTGCCTGTCTGCAACTCATGCAAATTCTGCAGAGGTTTTATGTGAATGACAGGAAACCATTTCTGTGATTGCAGCAATAAGAAATGACAGGACATCCTATCAAGATGCAGTTGGATTTTAATCTATTTATAAAACTAGGTATCACCTTAACCCTCACTCAATATTTGATCAAAGCAGAATGACAGTTACAATTCTGGATAGAGGTCAGCAAATGAAAGCAATCATATTTCAGGAGGCAGAGAAAGAACGCCAAGCAACAAAACCTCCAGAATTCTGAGCGTAAACAACAGCACTGGCCCACTTACATGGAATCAGAGGCTGCTTCTTTTAAAACACAAGTGCACTGAATTATAAAGACTTAAGTTCTCCAAGGCACTCCACTCACCCCTAGATGGTTAACAGGGAGCACAGAAAAGCAAGTGTTAAATACTTAAGTCTAAGAGAAGCTCACACTTTCCTGAGGATGTCAGAACCTACATAAGGCAGGGCCTTAAAGTCACACACACAACTTCCCTGTATCCCTTTCTAACAGCTAAATGTCTGCATCGCTATACCTGCAGACTCCTTTCCTGACAGATGAGCTACTCCACTCAGAAAAACACACAGAAACTATAACTCAAACAAAACCGTCTAGCGGAGCGCTGCCTCCCTTAACAACCTCCTTCGTATAATTTGATTTTCATGCTGATCGACATCACTTGTTACACCTGTGAATGACCTTCTCCTCCTCCAATAACCAGCTGCTTCTCCCAGATCCTACAACATAAAAACTATTCCCACAAAGCCTCCCTATCCTACAATTCCATTCTATCAACTTACTAAGCACTTCTTGAGCAGTTCCCCCTCCTCCTCATTTTGCAGCATACATAACAGCATAGCTTTTCTACAACAGGTATTCCTTTCACCTATAAATGCCTATACTACTACTATGCCTTGCATTTTAATGCCTTTAAAGCTAAAAGAAGTATTTTAGAACTACAAGAAGCCCACTGGATACAGGATGGCTGTTGGAACACAAGAACTTCCAGCTCTTAAAGCTGTACTTGATCACAACCCAATTTACTCGCTAATTTAAATAATTCTGTATGCACGTATCCCTGTTGTTCTGGCAGTTATTTGGAAAATGCAGTGTTTTGGACAATTCCACACACATTTCGTTATACAAAATAACCTATTTTCCCCAAATACTGATCATATCTTCAGTGTTTACTTGATAGAAACTCACACCAGGGATGATTACAGTAAAGCATCATCTACACCTGGATTTCTGTTTTAAGGTCAGAATAAGAGAAGTCTGTGTGTGACAGCAGCATGTTGGCACAGACCAGGAGCCATTCCTTATCCTCTAAGCACTGAGTGTGCTCTGCCCTGACCAGCACCAACTTGGGAACCCTAAATCTAGTTCTTGAGTCCCAGCATATGGACATGACTGTTGCAGCGATTCCAGAGGAGGCCATAAGGCTGGAGCACCTCTGCTGTGGGGCAGGCTGAGGGAGCTGGGACTGTTCATCGTGGAGAAAGACCCATGAGGACCATATAGCAACTTCCAGTACTTGAAGGGTCAACAGGAAAGCTGAGAAAGAACTTTCTACAAGGGACTCGACTGGCGGGACAAGGAAGAAACTGAAAGAGAGGAGAGTGGATCTTAGGAAGCACTTCTTGTGAGGATGCTGAGGCACTGAACAGGCTTGCCCAGGGAAGTTGTGGCTGTTCCACCTCTAAAAGTGTTCAAAGCCAGGTTGGACGGGGCTCTGGACAACCTGCTTTGGTGAGAGGTGTCGCTGCCCATGGTAGGGGGTTGGCACTGGGTGATCTCTGTAAGGTCCCTTCCAACCTAAACCATTCTGCGAACTTCCAGCGGAGCACCAAGGCGCGTTTGACCGCTTCCATCCCTCTCGAAGCGCCTCATAAAGCCACCGGTGCCACCCCCCGGTCCCCGCCCAGCCGGTACCTTCCAGGCCAGCAGCAGCACGTTCATGATGGCAAGCAGCGGGCAGGGGCCGTTCTCATTCTGGGTGATGACAGGCGTGTTCTCCTCCTTCCAGCGTACCCACTTGATGTGATAGAGTGACTGGCCAGGGAAACGCTCCTTGGATGCGGACAGTGCCTGGGGCCCTGCCACCGGCCTCTCCCCTTCTTGCTGCGGGGCCGAGACCCGCGTAGCCACGGGCCCCGCCGCTGCCTCCTCGGCGTCGCTGTTGAGCTCGGAGCTGCTGGGGCAGCCCGAGTGTAGATTGGAGAAGGAGTCCAGCGAGTCCAGGCTGCGGGACTCCTCCCCAGGCGGGCTCCCAGAGCCGCTCCCTACCGCCGCTGGGCTGGCATCGGCCGCCCGGGAGGGACAAGGCGCCGCGGCCGGCGGAGGGGACGAAGGCGAAGGGCTGCGCCGCCCGGCGCCCTCCTCAGCCGCCGCCGCCGCCGAGGGCCCGTCCCTGCCGTCACCACCACCGCCGCCGCCGCCGCCCTCCTCGGCCGCCGTCGCTTCCCGCGGGAGGACCGGGCTGGCAGCGCCCCCGCCGCCCCTCTGCGGCGAGCCCGGAGGCGGCGGGGGCTGCGCCAGGCTCTCCATGCCCGGCCCGCCCGGCTCCGTCGCTCCCTATTGGTACCGCAGCGGCCGATCCTCCGCCAACAGCGCCTGAGACGCCATAACAGCCGCGACGGCCCCGCCCCACCAGGGACGTGGGGGCGGGACGGTGGAAGTAGCCGCGGGTCACAGCGGGGCCCGGGGCCGGTGTGGCGACGGCGGGGCGGAGAGGGAGGGAGGCGCGGCGGGGCGGGAACAGGCGGGGAGGGCGGCCGCGGGGGGG
>VXBP01006391.1:361246-391767 GCA_013400115.1 Rhinopomastus cyanomelas | reverse complement strand
GGGCGCCTGCGGGAGGGGCGCGGCCAGAGACTCGAAGAGAGAACCACCGCCTTCCGCACGGACGGGGCGGGCGGGGCTGCGCCTGCGCGGCCAGGCTGGTGGGAAGGGCCCTGCGGCCGCGGAGATGATGTGCGGGAGGAACGGCGGTGCCGAGGTCTCCCGGTTACCGGGAGATTCAGCATAACTTAGAGGTGTTTGATGCATTTTATTGCGGTTATTAAATGGCTGTAGCGGTGAGTGTGGTAGATGTTTTGAGAATTAATTGAGCGAACTGGGAGTGGAGGGAGGTTAACTGGAGAAAAGGGGAGTCAGAAGAGACCATCTCGCTATCCACAACTCCCTGAAATCCGGGACATTGGAGCGAGAAGGGGCTCAGCCTCTTATCCCTGGTGCCAAGCGATAGGAGCAGAGGAAGTGGCTGAGGGGGAGGGTTAAGCTAGGTGTGAGCAAGAATTCCTTCCCTGAAAGGGTTATCGGCTCGGCCCAGGGCAGTGAGTGAGTCCCTGTGTCTGAAGGGACTGGAACGACCTGGTGCGGAGGAACCTGGTTTAGTGGTGGCTTGGCAGTACTGGGTCCAAGACTGAACTTTACGGTCTTTATCTCTATATAGAGACCATCAACTTTTATTAATGCATTTAAAGTAGTGTTTTGGGAATAATTCCTTTTCTCAGCAGTTTTGTGACCTCTTCGTGAGAAGTTCAATTGACTTTGGCAGCCTCAGCTGAGGTACATTTGTTCTAAAAGGGCAATGGAAAAGCAGAAATGGAAAGGGGTTTGTTGATGTGGAAAATACAAGCCTTGATAAAGCAAAAGGATTCAGTGGGAGAGCTAGAGAACAATAAAAAAAGGTGATAAGATCTTGTGAAACAGGATGAGGAAGTTGTAAAAGAGGAACCTTAGCATGCGGGAGCCTTCTCTTATCAACAAGTTTGCAAAAACCCTACCAGTTCATGTTATCTGTGCTCAAATACTGGAGGGTTTTCATGTTTGAACTGTGAAGGTTGTTCAAGGCACTTAAGCGATTCAAAAGTCTCTGGTGGAGATCACCATGATGCTTCACAATGCATAACACATCGAGAGAAGGCAGTGGCTCAAAATAAAACAAACTAGTTCCTCCAAGGGAAAACACTGTATCTCATGAAATGATAAAGGGATCCAGTCAATGTGTTCTTGCTGTTGTAAGGTGTTATAGTAAGTACCCCAAGGTTACCCCAGGGGGGTTGTGGAGTCTCCCTCACTGGACATATTCAAGACCCGACTGGACGGGTTCCTGTGTGACTTGGTTTAGGTGATCCTGCTGTTGCAGGCGGATTGGACTAGATGATCTTTCGAGGTCCCTTCCGATCCTTAATGATTCTGTGATTCTAAGGTTGCTTATGCAGACGTTCTGGGTGGATCCTGCTCACAGAATCCTAGAATCTCTTTGGTTGGAAGAGACTTCTGACCTCATCAGGTCCAGCCTTGGACCCAGCACAGCCAGGTCATCACCAAACTAGGTCCCTCCGCACCAGGTAGTTTCAATCTCTCCAGACACTGGGGCTCCCCAACTGCTCTGGGCAGTCTGGGCTTTGATAACCCTTTGTGGGAAGAAGTTTTTGCTCACGTTCAGCCTAAACTCCCCTGGTTTCCACAGCCGCTCCTCAGAGCAATTGTGCACTAGATCCTGCACCCTCCTGGACCTGCTCCACAAGCCCTACTAAGGTTCATGCCCGTTCGTTCCTCCCCGCTGAGGACACCGACCACAGCCACCCCCTCCCCAGATACCAGAGCGCCCCGCTGAGCCCTTCCAGCCCGTGGGCAGCGGCAGACGGACCCGAGGCCGTGCATCCTCGGGGCGGCACAGCGGGGCGGGGCCGCTCCGTCCGCCCGGATCCGCCCCCCGCCCCCGCGACGCCACCGGCGAGGCGGGGCCGTCTGTGTCGAGGAGGCGACGGAGCGGTGAGGGGGGCGCAGGGAGAGCTGTGCTGGGCCGGAGCCGCCGCGCTGATCGCAGCCGGCCCGAGGGCGGGTGAACGGCCCTGCCAAGTGTCGGCGGGGAACAAAGCCGAGGCGGTCGCGGCGGAGCTCGCCCATCCCCATCCCGGTGCCGACTCGGGCGGATGTGCCGTGGGTAGGAGGAGGAGGCGGCGGCGGGGCCTGGGCCCGGCGAAGATGGATCTGGCGGGGACGCTGATCCTGCTCTGCTCCTGCGCGGCGGGTGCTGGAGGTGGGTGAGAACGGCCCTGCCTCGGCGTGTTGCCCCCTCCCTGTCCCCTCATCGATTCTCCGGCCGGGCTGGGGGCGGTGGACCCCCTCCCCCACAGGCCGCGCTGGGCCGCCCTCCCCGGGCTCCGCTGCCTGGGCCCTCACCCCGCTCCCGGGACTTTCCCCTGCCAGGCACCGAGGCAGCTCGTCCTCTCTCCTTCCCTCTCAGCTTTCTTCTGTCCGTTTCCCTATCGTGCTTGGCTGGCGCTTGGCTGATCCTTCTCCCGCCCGGCTCACCATTCCGCCTTAGCCCCATGGGACTTCCTTGTCGCTCCTGGTAGCCGCTGCCCGGTTTCTTCAGGACGGCCCCGTTGTGTGGGGGAAGGGGATCCCGGGGAATTGCGGCCGCTTCCCGGTCCCCCACCCCATCTGGTCCGAAAGTTCAGCTGAAGGAAATCGCTGACGAGCCGGGTTTTTCCCGAGGTGTGGCCGTGGCTTCTCCCCTTTGCCAGGCCAGGGAAAAACGTTCCGTCTCTGCTTATGGGGTACCTGTAACTTTGTGGTGGTTCCCTTTATCAGTTGTCGTTCAGCTTTGATAACTGTTAGGGTAGTTGCGTGGCTGCGCCTGGCCATGGTTAATTGTTCCAGTTGCGGTAGGGGAATGGTTTCGGGTTTTTTTACATGACTAGGCTTGAGAAAAGGTGGACTTGGGAGGGTGTTTCGGAGAAGGATGGGTGGAGCAGCTGATAAAGGACTTACTGCCTCTTGTTTCGTTTGGCCCCTCGTCTGTTTATCTCTGCTTTGCATCTGTGTGCTTCTCTAAGGAGGGTTAATAACACATAGTCTAAGCCTACATCCTGGTCTTTTAAAATATTTCTCAAGAGGTGGTGTTGAAGGGTGTGAAAACTTCAGTGGGTTGTTGCTGGGACTAAGCTGTGAGATAAAAATCAAGCCGGTCCCAAGCCACGCCGTTATTTACACGGCCGGGAGTGGTAGGCACAAAAGACTGAGGCTGCTGACTTTGGCCTCTCTGATTCTTGTAAGCGATCAAGATATTGATAATAATTATATTAATTATTGGTGCACTCATCAAGGCTGCTTTATTTTCCAGCTAAACGGTGCTGGTAAGGAATTACTTCAAAGTGATTCATTAGTCAGTTGTGAGAATTGTTTCCACCCTTCAGTTCCAGGCAGGCAAATATGCCTTAAAACTTGGAATGTCTGTAAGCACATGCTTAGAGAAGGGCAGTCCTGGCCCTCTGGATATACAGAAGCAAGTTCATGAGGTGTGTTTTGTTTTAAAAAGTCATGTCATTTTTTTCTCTTTGAGTAAAGGATGGGCACCTGCAATATTTTCTGGCGCTAGGCAGCACTCCTTGCTGGCAGGTAACAGAAGCACATGTCTCAGTGTTTAACAGTGGAGGTAAAGCTTTAAAGAAAGCTTCATTACGCTGGATAGAGCTCTAAAAACAGTGGTTTGTACCTGTCTCCAAAATATTCTATCAATTTTTTTAAGGGTAAAGAGTAATTATGAAAGACTTCTCCTAACTCTTGTGTTGAATTAAAATTACTTTTCAATTTTAAAATCCTCTATTTTAACTGCATTTCTGGGAAGTCTTAAATACTGCTGCAAATGGTTTTACGTACAGAAAAATAGTGTGTTTCAATTGTATGCTGTTATTCTAGGCAGTTGTTCGTGTCTGTGGGCAAATGGGTAAGTTGATGATTCTTAAGGCTGGTCCTATGACAGCAGGGCAAACTAGAAACCACTGAAAAACAAAACTCTGCTGCTTACCCATGTTTATTTGTGTTTTGTGCTCATTAGCTTCATGCAAATCTTGAAGTAGACATGTCCCTAAAAAATTTTAGTTTTGGTATCCAACAGATATAATAATAATTTTAACATTTATTGTGCTTGATCAGTGTTTTCACCATGCTACCACTGAATAAACAGGGACTTCATAAAACAAGTGGTCCAGTAGGTCAGTTTGAATACTATGTAAGAACTAGCAGCCACTGCAGTTTATGTTTTAAAATTACTTTGTAGATGTTATATACTAGAAGGTAAGATAAATGTGCCTTGAATTTTAAAAATACTGGTTTTAAAATATAAAGTGAATCTTCTCATTTTCCCCAAGAGCCTTTGAACTGCTCGGCTTAAGGGATTTATTCACTGGATAGTGCTATTAATAATTGCGAACTGTAGAGAGTGGCTTTTAGTTTGAGCAGTAGTAGTTGCAGCTTTTCATGGTGAGCTTTGTTGTGTGCAGTGAAGATCATACAGGTGTGAATCACCCAAAGATGATTTTTATGGGAAGTAGAATAGAATATATAGAAATGAGCTAATAAGACCCTCCAGAAAGCTTGAATTTAGCAAAAGTGATCACAGTGGACATTGAAAATCTATGCTAAATCATTTTGACTGGTACAACACATTCTGCCATGTTTTGAAGTTGGATCTTGGAGTCTCCTGCTGCTGGATATTGAACTGCCTGTTGCCCAGTGTGAAACTGTTGGTTTTTTTCGTCTGGACACATGGGGGAGTTGTGGGAAGGCGTTTCTGAGCAGTTGGTATCTGAGGGATTTAGATTGCATCCTTACGGTAAATTGAGAAGAATACTAATTTTCGTTGATGTCAATGTATCTGAAATGTAAAACAGGTTCTAAATTCTATGTGGCTGGATGGGACAGTGACTGGTAAAGGCAACTCTCAGGTGGTTGCTTCAGAAGTATTACAGTAATTTTATTTAAAAGCAAATGAAATCAGGTATTTAACTTTGAGTTATCATTACCTAAAAGGCCAAGACTCTGGTTTGTTTTTGCTTGTAAAAGGATTTAAAGGTTTGGTTATGCAGCATGGCAGAGGCACTGTCAGGAGTTCCCCCTTCCCGGTCCTGCCTTGGCCATGCATGTATCTGTAGTCCGACCAGTCTATACTATACATCAGGTTGATAGGATGGATGGTCTCAGGCTAATCTTGTTTGGTTTATATAAGAGTTCTTGGACCACAGGAAGCCTTTCTGCTTCATTTTGTGTCATTATGTTGGAAGTGATTGGAGAATAATCATGGACAACATCCTGCATCCCGAAAACTACTCATGCTGTTTGCTGAAACCTTGTATTAATCCTCTGTTTTATTTGGATCAGAATTCATGTAGACTTGCTTAAATCATGTGTTTGAAACGTTTAAGATGCTGTGAATAGGCTTCTGAAAAGCCAGACGAGAATGGCCTTGTGTTTTGAGACCGAAATTGGAGCAAACTTTTGTTACTGGAATGCATTTGTAGTCAATGATGAAAAGTCAACGCTTGCAGAAGCCTAACAGTACCATGAGGAAATCTGAACGTGATTTATGTGCAATAAGTCATCACTTGAATTTTGGAAAAAGATAGGGCAGCAGCATCTTGTGCGTGTAGCTGCTAAGTGCAAGCAATGCATTTGGAAGTATTAATTTACTGAGTAATCTCCTGTGTTGCTCATCAAGCTCGTTTGCAATCAGACATTCTAATCCCTTGAATAGAAATGGAAGCATTGAGGTTTCTGTGGCATTCATTTAAAGAAAACTGTGACAATAAATACAGAGAAAGGTAAATTTTTACTTCTGCCTACAAACTTGTGTTTTTAGAAGAGTAACAGCTGCTTTTCTCTGTGAAAATGTAGTGCTGCTGAGGCAAGGCATTTGGAGATGCATGTCTCATTGGGTTTCCCCAGTATAGATATCTGAAGGAAAATGCTGTCTGAAATCTCAGAGTTCTTACATTTAGGTCTGTCTGTTTACGAGAGATCCTGCATTTTCTTGCAAGACGAAGAATTCTGGAGAAAATTGGAGATTTGACTTTCTATTTGATCTTCCAAATGCTGCATTTTGATATTTCTTCAGGGAGAAATGTCAGGTTCTTGAAAAATCAACCATAAATTGAAGAATTTGTTCCTTTTCCTAAGGAGATTGAGAAGGGATCAATGTGTCAAATCCATATTGTTCCAATTTAGAGATCAGAATGTCATGCCGAACAGTGTTGAATGCTTTGCTGTTGCTCTACCTTTGTCCACTGAGGCTGTGACCACCAGATTGGTCAGGCAGGACTTACCCTTGGTGAAGCAGTCACCCCTTTATTATTTGCTTGCCTTAGCAGAGCCTTCAGGAGGATCTGCTTCATGATCTTGCAAGGCACAGAGATGAGACTGACTGGCCTGTAGTTCCCTGGGTCTTCTTTTTTTTCTGAGTTTGAAAATGGAGGTTGTTTTTTCAAGGTAAAACAACATGTAGTTCACTGACACACCTCCTAAACTTTTGGAGTAATCAAAACATTCAGCTGTAATTTGGAAACATTATGTTTCACATTAATATTTGCTGCCTTTAATAATTAGTACATCAACAAATGTGAGAGTAATTCGGATTGTCTGTAATCTGGCTTTGAAACATTTTCCATGTTTGAAAATATTTTCTCTTTTCCAGTCAGTGGGAACTTCACCAGACTGCCGTGACTTTTTGAATATGATGGACAGTGGCTTTGCAACTTTATCTGCCAGCTCTTTTAGGAGCTGTGGGTGAATCTCATCTGGTTCTATGGACTTGTTCACTTTAATTTTCTTTAGGTGGTCTCAGACCTGCTCTTTGTCTTCAGTCAGGGGATCTTCCCTTTCCCATTCTCTGCCTTTTGACCTCTGTAACCTGGAATATGTGACCAGAGTCTTTGCGAGTGAAAACTGAGGCAAAGTGGTTATTTGGTACCTTGGCCTTTTTTTGCATCTTGGGTGACCAGCTCTCCTGTTTCCTTCTGGAGTGGGCCTACATTTTCCATAGTCTTCCTCTTACCATTGACGTACCTATAGACATTTTTTTCTGTTGTCCTTAACCCTTCTTGCCGGATGCAATTCTCTCCATGCTTTTGCTTTCCTAACCTGATGCCTTGCTTCTCTGAATACTTCTCTGGACTTCTCATAGGTCATCTGTCCTTGCTTCCACTGGCATGCATGCAGTTATGTAAGAACAACATATGGTGAAAAATGTCTCATAACAGAAAAGAGAAAGTTTATACCTCCCTGGAGCAGAAGCTGGTGCATGACGTTATGACGTTGATTGTGGTTGTCCGACCTTCAGCAAGCTGTGGGAAATATATGAAATGTGGTTCCTATGATATAGAAACAGGGATTGTCCTCTTCACGAGGACATGTTTGAAGCTTGCTGATTCAGCCTCGAACTGGAAAAGCAGCAGCTGTTTGTGTGCCACAGACCTTAACTAGCAGTTCAGGTTTTGTGTCAGGTCTGCCTCTTCATGAATGATGTAGTTGACAGTTGAATTTCTGCCCCATTTGTGAAATATTACATGTTACAACTAGCAAAGATAACAAGGCCTTTACTGTGTGTCCAGCAGAAGTTGGGAGGTGATTGTCCTCCTATACTCAGCACTGGTGAGGCCATGCCTTGAGTACTGTGTCCAGTTTTGGGCACCTCAGTACAAGGGAGACATTGAGGTGCTGTAGTGGGTGTAGAGGCGGGCAACAAAGCTGGTGAAGGGCCTAGAGAGTAAATCTTAGAAGGTGAGATTGAGAGAGTTGGGGCTGTTTAGTTTGAGGAAGAGAGGGCAAGGGGGAGACCTCATTGCTCTCTACAACTGAAAGGATATTGTAGAGATGTTGCTGGTCTCTTCTCACAGGTAATTAGTGACAGAACCAGAGGGAATGACTTCAAGCTTCAGCAGGGTAGGTTTAGACCAGACATCAGGAAAAAATTCTTCGTGGAAAGAGTGGTCGAGCACTGGAATGGACTGCCCACGGTGGTGGTTGTGTCCCCATCCCTGTATGTGTTCAAAAGTCATTTAGATGTGGTGTTGGGGGATATGGTTTAGAGGTGAACTTGTAGGTTAGGGTTAATGGTTGGACTCAATGGTCCCAAGGGTCTTTTCCAACATGAATGATGCTGTGGTTCTACTGAGCTCAGTTTGTATCATCATGTTGCAGCTCAGTGAAGTCAAAAGATGGGGCTGACTTTTTTCAAGGTAAAACAACATGTACACCTCCTAAACTTCTGGAGTAATCAAAGCTGTAATTTGGAAACATTATGTTTCATGTTGATATTTGCTGGCTTTAATATTTAGTACATCAACAAATGTGAACGTGATTCGGATTGTCTGTAGTCTGCCTTTGAAACAGAGCCACTGCAACAATCTCACTCTTGACTGTAAATTCTAGATACAGGTATCTGAATTCCTTATGATTGGATATAGACCTGCCTTACGAGGAAAGGCTGAGAGACCTATGACTTTTTAGCCTGGAGAGAAGACTTGGAGGAGATCTCATTAAGGTCTATAAATCCATGAGGGTTGATTATCAAGAAGGCAGCAACAACCTCTGTTTACTTGTGCCCTGGGATAGGATGAAAGGCAGTGGATTCAAGCTCAAGCACAGGGTGTTCTACCTCAACACGAGGAAGAACTTATTTACTGTGAGGGTGACAGAGCCCTAGAACAAACTCCTCAGAAAAATTGTGGTCTCCTTCTCTGAAGTCTTTCCAATCCCGTCTGGATGCATTTGAGTGACCTACCTTAGTGTTGGTCCTGCTATGGTTGAAATCAGTGATCTTTGGAGGTCCCTTCCAACCCCTCACATTCTTCGATATTTTAGATAGAAACTTTTTAAGAACTGTTTTTCACCGTGTCATGTAAAACATACTGTGTAGGCTGTCTCCAAAGCAGATGGGGTGGTTTGCTTCAGAAGTGGGGTTTTGTGGATTTGAGTTGGTTGGTTTGCTTTTTTCTCCCCTCCTCTTTTTCTATGTAATTTTCTGCTGTTGGAACATCTGGGTTTTTGTTTGTGATCACAGTTACTAAATCACTTCTTTGTAATAATCCCTTCCACAACATCTGAGTTTGCTTTTGGCAGGTAGATAATCTGCTTTTCATGCCTAGTGTTTTACTGCTGATGTTTGATATCGAAGTGTTGTAGGAGTTGTGGAGAGTATTGGTGTTGAATGTGCTGGGAAAGGGAATGGAAACCTTGGTGGTCAGGATGTGACAATACGCTTCTCATGCAGTATGTGCTGCACTGTCAGCTTACTGTGTCAACACCTTTGTGACTGTTTGAGATTTATTAACTAATAAAGTGGTGAATTCAAGCCAGAAACCATGGACGTACCAAAACTGGAAGTAAACAAATCACAGAATCACAGAATATTAAGGATTGGAAGGGACCTCAAAAGATCATCTGTCCATTCCCCCTGTCACAGCAGGATCCCCAGACCAAGTCGTACAGGAACATATCCAGGCGGGTTTTACACGTCTCCAGAGAAGGACACTCCACAACTCCCCTGGGCAGCCCATTCCAGTGCTCTGTCACCCTCACTGGGAAGAAGTTTCTTTGCATGTTTATGTGGAACATTCTCTGTTCCAGCTTACACCCATTGCCCCTTGTCCTATCATTAGATGCCACTGAGCAGAGCATGGCTCAGTCTCCCAGAAACCCACCCTTCACATGTTTATAAACTTTAATGAGGTCATCCCTTAGTCCGTGTTGGACTAATGGACCTCTTCAAGCTGAAGAGACCCAGATCTCTCAGCATTTCCTCATAAGAGAGATGTTCCACTCTGTTCATTGTCTTTGTGGCTCTTTGTTGAACTCTCTCCAACAGTTCTGTGTCGTTCTGGAACTGAGGGGTCCAGAACTGGACACAGGATTCCAGATGTGGTCTCACCAGGGCAGAGTAGAGGAAGAGAAGAACCTCTCTTGATCTACTAACCATCTGCATTCTGATCCACCCCAGGATGCCATTGGTCTTCTTGGTCACTAGGGCACATTGTCATCTTGCTGTCCACCAGGACCCCCAAGTCCCTTTCTCCTACATTGCTCTCCAACAGGCCAGTCTCCAAACTGTATTGGTACCTGGGGTTATGTCTGTTAACTTGTAGTGGCCCCTTCTCTAGAGTAAAATAATGCTCTGTTAACTTCTTTATGGTTCCATTTCTTAGGATTACTGGTAGACAGATTAATCTGACCAGTGCATCTGACAGGTGTCTGGGCAGTACAAGGAATTTCCTCCCCAGTTACTGACCTACTAGTGCTAACCTTGAAGTGAAAAACACTGTGTTGAAGTAAAATGTCTAGTGTGAACACAGAACTGATAGCGTGGTGCTCTGTAAGCTTAGTAATTCTGTGAAAATTCCCTTCATCAGAATGGAAGGGCCAAAATCTTCCTCATCTTCTGTCATGCACAGAAAGAGGTGTCTGAAATGAACTGAACTGAGTCTTACATCTTTGGAGATCCAGCTTCAGTGAACCTTTTCCCTGTGATAGAAACCTTTGCGTTGGTACGTGGCATGATTTGCTCCTAATTCTTCTGGCTGCTTTCTGTGTGAAATATAAATGTTCCGAGCAGATACTTGGGCTTCAAGATTGTAGAGTGAAACTAGGGAAGCAGAAAAAAGATGTTCAGCTGTTGCTCTTCTCATAGAAACACAGAACATTAGGGCTTGGAAGGGACCTTAAAAGATCATCCAGTACAATGTCCCTGCCAGAGCAGGATCTCCTAGATCAGGTTGCACAGGAACATACCCAGGTGGGTTTTAAATGTCTCCAGAGAAGGAGATTCCACAAGCACCCTGGGCAGCCCATTCCAGTGCTCTGTCACCCTCACTATGATGAAGTTCCTTCTCATATCTATGTGGAATCTCCTGTGTTCCAGCTCACACTCATTGCCCCTTGTCCTATTGTTAGATGACACTGAGTAGAGCTTGGCTGCATCCTCCTGATACCTGCCTTTTCCATATTTATAAACATTAATGAGGTCATCCCTCAGTCTCCTTTTTTCTGAGCTGGAGAGGCCTAGCTCCTCAGCCTTTCTCATGTTCCACTTCATCATCTTTGTGGCTCTGTGTTGGACTCTATCAAGCAGCTCCGTGTTGCTCTGGAACTGAGTGGCCCAGAACTAGACACAATATTCCAGGTGGTACCTTTCTGATATCTCAAGCATTCCTGTCTACAGTGATCTAGTTTGCGTTGTGGTACTCCAGTATGTGGTTTTGGAGTAAATGACCTATACAAGGGGGAAGCCAGAAAGCTAAAACACATGAAGTGTGTTATGTCACACACTGTTAAGGACTAAAGACCTGGCATACCTGATATTGTGAATGTGTAACCTTCATTTCTCCAATGTGACAAACCTTACTTTTATCTCTTTTCAGGCCAGTATGGAAATCCTCTAAATAAGTACATTAGACATTATGAAGGCTTGTCCTACGATGTGGATTTGTTACACCAAAAACACCAGCGTGCCAAAAGAGCAGTTTCACATGAAGATCAGTTTGTGTACTTAGATTTCCATGCTCACGGAAGGTTAGTGATATTTTAAAAGGTATTTGTTGACAGCATTTTATTTGTATGCATGTTTTAATAGTGAGGTGCAGTACGAATAGTTTCTAACAGTGTTTTCTCTGATGTCCGGTGTAAGTGTGACATTGTTGCTTGTAATAGTTTGTTCAAACTCCTGGTGGTATCTGTTACTGCACTTTAAAGCTTAAACAGTGGAATTGTACTACGAACACAATGGTTGGGTCTGGGTTTGTTTTGTGTTAAGTGTTATTTTTAGCAGAAATTACACCAAACTGCCTGAGGAGATACAACTGAGGAAAAAATAAACTTCAAGCTGAATTTGAAACTACAAAATAAGTCAGAAGAGTGCTTCATGTATAATACCTGTTTTCTGTGCTATCATAGAATTGAGCATTTGGTATGGGGAGAACATGATTGCTGTTACAAGACTTGCTTTGCTTGGTGTCTAACGTGTGATTGTAAGATCCAGTGCAAAAGTTAGACATGCAGTGCAAGGAGCTGGGATATAATCTGAAAGCTTTGTTCAGGAAGATCTGTTTGTCCTTCAGCAGAAAGTTAAAGTGTTTGTGCCTGACTCTTTGTTTCTTGGACTCCCCCGCTTTGTAGCATGACTGCCTTTAATGTATTCTGGGAATATGTAATGCTCTTGCTTTTCTGATTGTTTACAGTTTAAGTGATTAGAACTTGATAAGTAATTGCCAGCCACATGTAGAAAAGTAGGTGGTTAACAGCGAAGGGCGAACTGGTTCTTCTGGACCTGTGTTGGGAGTATTGCTTTGTGAGGACATGTTGTACTTCGGTGCTAGTTTGTAATTCCTGTGGGGGATGGAGTGTTGCTCCTGGAGAGATATTTGGTGTCAGGACTGAATGTCACTGCATGTTCCCAGAAGGTTAGATTCCGGATGCAACTAGAGTCCTGCATTTCGAGTTGTGTCCTTAAGCCCATGTTCTTGGATTTGGATTTTAGTCCAGGAAATTCTGTTATTTGAAGAAGAGTCATAATGTAGCTTTACAGCGTCCTCCTGGAAAAGCTGGCAGCCCGTGGCTTGGATGGATCCTGTGCTGGGTTAAAAACTGGCTGATGACTGGGCATAGAGAGTGATGGTGAATGGTGCTGCATCCAGCTGTTACCTAGTGACCAGTGGTGTGTCTCAGGATCAGTACTGGGCCCAGTTCTAGTCAACATATTTACTGATGACCTGGATGAGGGGATTAAATCTACCCTGGGTAAATTTGCAGATGACACTAAATTGGAGAGGAGTGTTGATCGCTGGAGGGTAGGAAGATGCTGCAGATTAATAAGGACAGGCTGGGTCAGTGAGCTGAGTCCAACAGGATGAGGTTTAACAGGACCAAGGGCAGGGTCCTACACTCTGGCCACAGTAACCCCCTGCAGTTTCAGGCTGGGGGATGAGTAGCTGGAGAGTGGCCTGGCAGGGAGGGAGCTGTCAGTACTTGTTGACAACCAGCTGAGCAGGAGTCAGCAGTGTGGCCTGGAAGGCCAATGGCATCCTGGCTTATATCAGCAAGTGTGGCCAGCAGGACAAGGGATATAATTCTACCCCTGTACTGGGCACTGGGGAGGCCTCTTCTCAAGTACAGAGGGCAGTTCTAGGCCCCTCAGTTCAAGAAAGAGATTGAGGGGCTGGAGCAGGTCCAGAGGAGCAACGAGGCTGATGAATGGTCTGGAGGGAAAGTGTGATAAGAAGAGGCTGAGGAAGCTGGGATGTTTAGCCTGGAGGAGACTCAGGGGTACTTTCTCCCTCTTTCCAACTCCCTGAAGGGAGGCTGTAGTCAGGTGGGGGTTGAGCTCTTCTCTCAGGCAACTATTGCCAGGATGAGAGGGTAGGGCCTGAACTGCCAGGGAGGGTTAGGTTGGGTATTAGGAAGCCCTTCCTCATGGAAGGGGGATCAGACACTGGAATGGACTGCCCAGGGAGCCAGTCTGTCTCTAGAGGTGCTTGAGGACAGCTTGGCTGTGGTCTTCCGTGCCCTGCACTGGCTGATGTGATGATGTTAGGTCATGGGCTAACTGCATGATCCAAGAGGTCTTTTCCAGCCTTAATAGTTCTGTGATTCACAGGCAGTCTCTAGACTTTGCTGTGAAATTGTTGTAATAAGGAACAAAGGCAGAGCAGACTGAGGCTACTCATGCTGCATACCTGTCCACCTTATAGAATAAACATCCAGTAGTGCTAAAACCATGCAATGGATAGGATTTAGGAACTGGTTTAGCTACAAAATACTTGGAAAAAATAAATTGGTGTGACTTTCTTGGAGCAGTCTGCCTTTTGTTCCATGTGAGCAGGTTGGTTGTGTCCTTGGTAAAAATCCTGTAATACCTTTGTGTGAAACATAGCTCTTAGCCTAGCCTGTGCATCTATTTGTCTTAATAAGGTGGGAATTCTTATCATATAAAAATATTAACTCTGCTTATGATAATCAGCTCTAAAAATGTTTCCTGCCTTCACACAACCTAGTCATACCACGTCTTAGGCAAACAGTTTGAAGATTTTGATAGCAGCTTGTATTACTTGTGAAGGAAAATGGTGCTTCTGTGTGGAATTGATTCTAAATCCTGTGCTCTGAGGTACATATCCATCACTGAGGAGGCAGACTGGAAACTCATTGTAAGGTCACACTGATCCATAATTGAGGATTTTGGTGTTTTCTTGTGATGCATCTAACATTTCCTGCCAAGGAAAGAATAGTTGACAGGCTGTAAACGGAGTCTGTCAACTCCTGGTAATTGGTCTGAGTGTGATCTTGCAGAATGTTTTATTTTTCTTTAAATAATAGTTAGAATCAGGTGAATGGTGTACTTCACACAATCTATTTAGTAGCTTTTAAAGTGTGTAGCAGGCAGAATCACATCTGTATTTATACAAAATAGAATTACAGCTAACTTAGTGTCAGTAAGTCAATAACTATTTAAAAGTGGTATGTTCTGAGAACTGCAATAGTGAAACCTTGCTGCCCAATATCCTAATTACTTGGTGCAAATGTAAAATAATAAAGCTGTTTTTGCAAAATAGACCATTTAGATTTGGCCTATGGACTCTTAAAGTGCTCTTCTGTTTAATACAGATAATGGAACTTTAAGGCATCTGGCCAACATGAGATTTGATACTCCAAGATTTTGATGTTGATTTTTTGGAATGGACTCTTACCAAATGGTTAGTTAGGACTCTGCAGGTGTAGTGGTTTATTAACATACAGCTGTCCTACTTGTATCTCCATAACTTAATAAGGACACTAAACAGCTGCTAGTTATGAGTACTGAGATGATAATGTATACTGAGTTGCCTTCTGATGAGATGGTTGTCGGGAAACAATGGGGAAACCTGGCCTAATATTTACTGTCCTTCACTGCTGGAAACAAGTGAAGTTCTTCCTCCATCTCTGGTACCACTTTGAACTTGATTAGTTTTTCCATTGGTGCCAGAGGAAGCACCTGTTAGTCAGTCAAAATAGAAAAGTGATTTGACTATTTATTTTTCAGCCAAATTTGTCATTCAGTTCAGCTCATCTGTAAGGAGAAGGGGTGCAGAAATGAGCAGAAGAGTGAGAGTAAGGGTGCAGCACTACCCTTTTCATTGGCAGTGCTGGCAGACACCAGAGTAGCATTTATTGAATTTACAGCATCATTGTCCAGAAAGTCGCTGCCAGCTACAACTGTTGTGTGATTGAGTGAACAGCATCTGGTCTCTTCAGTAGACTTTGCATTGAAGAATGGTATCCTGAAGTATCCTTTGGGTGAAAAAAAAAGGGAAGTTTGTTATTTATTTATACCAAATGTCCATTTAACTGTGGGCTAACAGCAGCTTAATAATGAAATGGGTACTGTAACAATGGAATTAGACTCAAAGCTGCCTTTTTTCACACTAGACTTAGTTCTACAAAAGGGTGTAAAACATGGCAGCATTGAGAAGCTCTGTCTCATCTAACCTTCATCTGAAAGTTGAATGCAATGCAGTGCACTGTTGAGAACAAGGATTTTTCAGAACTTTTGCTGTTGGGTAATCTGAAATACAAACTTCTATGGTAGATGCAATGAAATAAACCAAAAGAAGCCACTATTAGGTGCTGAAATGCTGCTTAATGGGGCAGAAGAATACAGAAACATACATCGATGTGGCGTTCAACTGTATTGCCAGACATTTTTTTTACTTAATGCATTCCTAATAACTTACACTTTCTAGTTTTTAATTAATTTGTCCCGTTAATCACCCATACACACCCACTTCCACTCTTTCTCTTGGATTAGTTGGTGATTCACTTGGGAGAGTTGCCAGTGCAACTCTTAACTCGAGTTGAATTTTCAAGCAGCACTTGAACACTTGATAACATTTGCTTATTACTGAATTAAAGACGCATTGAGAACGGCCATTAGATGGGTTTTGCCATTTAGCTTCTGTTTTGCTTAGATTTTTTTTTTCCTAGAAGTTTGTTTTTGAAGAAGCACTGGTACATATTCCAACAAACATTTCTGAATGTGGCCTGTAGATGACAATAACTCTTCCTGGAAATGTTTACCGTGTCGCTTCTTTGTATTTGATCCAAAGAAAGAGACATTACATGTTGTTACAGTTAAGAATATTAAAGCATTTGCTTGTTTTGTAACTCTGCTTTCACTGCATTAAAAATTGGCAATCCTAGTAGTTTGTAGTGATCCTTGGAGTAGTTTTCCTCCTTTTTTCTTATTCCCTGGAATGTTCTTTCCTACCGTTCTGCCTCACTGTGAAGACATACCCCTGTGTATCCAAGAAAGCATGTGTCCAGCACTGCTTTGTAACTTTAGAACTACAACAATGGGTGGGTTTTGGTGGAGAAGTAGTTTAGAAAAAATCTTAATATCCTGTCCTTCTTGGGTTTGTATGGAGAGGGAAGGAGGGAAAAGTTTTTTCTTCATGTTCCTATGCAGAAGGCTCCTAGCATGCATATACTTAACACACTAAGTCCAGTGGGCATCATTACCATCACTTGAAGTAACTTGACAGCTCCTTGGTGCTTTCAGAAGTTACATGGAACCCCAGGAGCTGGCTGTAAGCAAGCTGCCATTTGAGGTAGTTGTCTGTATCAAAGTATTGAGTGGTGTTTGAGTGATAAGAAACTGGAAGAAAACTGTGTCAGTCTCAGGACTGCTGATTGTAGGGTTACTCCTTGTTACTGCCTATAACCTTTTTTAGTGTCGTTAATAAAAAAATAGTATTAATGCTATAGGTGTTGGTCAACAAACTTGAGCAGATGTAGTTGTGCTCTTAAAATGAAGAGCAGCAGACTTAAAAGTACTTAAGCCAGGTGCTTCACGGGTGCTTGTGCTAGCAGCCAGAAGATTTCTCTTCTTCCTATGTCTTGGTTTTATTAAGAAAACACCTTTCGAAATTAATTTTGTAATTAATGTAGAAACTTTGTTGTATTACAAAATGTTTGCACTAAAGAAGCATTTTACCTGTTTTTAATGATGTTATAACATGGCACATCATATAAATACTCAACTTCATGTAAATGCAAAAGGGAAGGTGCACTTTTCTTATTGAAGAAGTTTCACTGAATGGAAAAATAAAAGAAGCCTGAGTAGAGACTGTTCTACTCTTAAAATCTGTAGACCATACTCAGGACAGGACTTGACTGATTTTAATCTTGGAGTGTAAATTAGCCAACATGTAGCTACTTGTGATCCTGCTTGGATGGTTTCTGTTAGCCGAGCTGGTTTATGTGTTTGCAGCTATGTGTAACGAGTTTAGCAAGTCCGACTGCTCAAGGTCAGGAAAGACATTTCTGAACAATCAAAAGTGCCACCCTAGAGGTGTTGGAAAACAGATGTGAGCTGCAAGCGAGGATTGCTGAGCTCTTATGGAATGTGCTGTGTGGACTTCATACCCAGTGAAAGCAGCATAAGAAATTATGTCCATAAGTGTGATGGTTCTGTAAACTTAGCCTGTGGGTGGCTTAAACCCAGCCTTAAGTTGTCTTCTATTTAATGTAGTTCAAGGCTGAAATGAGTTTCGCAGTCAGTGGGAACCGAGTTCAGATTTTGGAATGCCTTATGTGGAAGGATTCTGGTGATGGATATAGGGGGGATAGACTCAAGCCAAAAGAGGGGAGATTTATATTAGAGCTGGGGAAGGAGTTCGACCCTGTGAGGATGCTGAGGCACTGTAACAGGCTGCCCAGGGAGGTTGTGGCTGCTCCATCTCTGGAAGTGTTCAAGGCCAGGTTGAATGGGGCTCTGGGCAACTTGGTCTGGTGAGAGCTATCACCGTCCATGGCAGGAGTAGAACTAGATGATCTCTGATGTCCATTCCAACCCAAACCATTCTGTGATTCTATGAAGCAGTTAGAAATAAGGGTTTAATTGAATCCTTCCGTTTGTAGATCCTCCACCATTTTTCAAAGAGAAACTTGTATTTCCTACATGGGGGGGGAAAAAAGGAGAAAAGACTTACAGGGTCTGCAGTTTGTTTGTACAGCAGCACTGATTGGAAGTACTTTGCTTACCACTTCTGGAATTGAAGCTTAAAACCAATTTACTGTTTTGTTTTATTCGCTTCAGACAGTTCAACCTTCGAATGAAGAGAGACACATCTCTTTTTACTGATGACTTCAAAGTAGAAATGTCAAACCAAGTAATTGATTATGATACCTCCCATATTTACACTGGACACATTTATGGTGAGTACAACATCAAAATGGATCAGCTATTTTAAAGGACAGGGTTTTCTAATACTGCATGCTCAGGCAGCCCAGAAGGCCAACTGTATTCTGGAATGCACTGAGGAGTGTGGCCAGCAGATCAAGAGAGGTGATTCTTCCCCTCTGCTCTGCCCTTGTGAGACCCCACCTTGAGTACTGTGTCCATTTCTGGTGTTCTCACCGTAAGAGAGACGTTGACCTGTTGGAACGAGTCAGAGGAAGGCCACGAGGATGATCCAGGGGCTGGAGCACCCCTGCTATGAGGACTGGCTGAGGTTGCTGGGATTGTTAAGCCTAGAGAAGAGAAGGCTTTGGGGTGACCTTATAGTGGCCTTTCAATATTTGAAGAGAAACTACAGGGATGCTGGAGAGGGACTTTTTACCAGAGTGTCCAGGGATAGGACAAGGGGAGATGGCTTTAAAGTGAAGGAGAACAGGTTTAGATAGGAACCTAGGAAGAAATCCTAGGATGAAATTCTTCAGTATAAGATGTTCAAGGCCAGGTTGGATGAGGCTTTGAGCCACTGGCTCTAGTCAAGAGGTCATAGCAGGGAGGTTGAATTAGATGATCTGAGGTGCCTTCCAGTCTAAGCCATTCTATGCAGGAAGCTGATGACTATATGGTTGGTTATGTTCATTATTAGTGCATTGAGATGCATTATTAACTCACCTGCCTTTCTTGTGAGTCACACCAGAAAAACAGTATTTTACAGAATTTTCCTATCCATAGAACATGGAAGATTAACTGTGTTTATGAACTTATTCTCTATAGAAATCTGATGCCTTTAAAAAAAAACAGGGGAGAAAGCTGTCAGCATGAAAATTGGGGCCTGTATTTAGTCTAAAGGAAGGTAAGAAATACAGAATTACCATCCTGAAAGGCAGACAGAACAATTAACCAGTTGAAATAAATCAGAGGGCTTTTAAGATACAGGGGGTTTTTCTCTTAGGGTTTTATTATTTTGTGAAATTATTTCCAAGAATATTTTGGCTCTTCATAATGAAAGATAAGATTCACATGAACAGACTCATTGAATTTACATTTTTTTTTGTATTTCTCTATATTACAATTTTTTTCGACCCAACTTGTGTCCTCATCACCAAGATTGTGAGCAAAATTTAAGTCCACTATATAAACTGTTTTGGTGTTGGTTCTTGATTTCAACTCAGATCAGGAAGCTTCTTTTCAACTGCTGTTAGATAAGTAAACAATGTAAACCTAGCTATAGTTTGAAGAGGCTCATGCTTAAACATAAAAATGGATGTCTTAGTCTAATGCACTTTTTCCCTTAACAGGTGAGCATGGAAGTTTTAGCCATGGGTCTGTTATTGATGGAAAATTTGAAGGATTCATCCAAACATACAGTGGGACCTTTTATATTGAGCCAGCGGAGAGATATATTAAGGACAGACCTCTACCGTTCCACTCTGTCATTTATCATGAAGATGATATCAGTGAGTACATCCATTTTGTGCCACAGATGAAATAATTTTTTTATTAAATGCCAAAATCTCTAAGCCATTGCTGAGCGTACAACGACACTATCAATATAGTATATGACACTATAAATCATTCTGTCCTGAAGTGATTCATGTACAGTTGTGGTGTGAAAGAGATTTATGGCAAACCCAAGTAAATTTTCCTCATTTTGCCATCGTAAGAAATCCTTAGCAGTAAGCTGTTAAGTGCATAAGCAGTATTTCTTCATGTTAGATAGATGTTTCTTTTCAATGTGTTCTTAAAATGCTCTAAACTGATTATTCTCCCCCATGATCTGGAAAATAACAGTTTGAGTTGCTTATTGTTTACCTACCTGTTCTGAAGGTGGTATTTCTGAGGAAATAAAAGCTTCCCCTGCATGCGGAGATCACATATCATAGAATCATTAGGTATTGGAAGGGACCTTGAAAGATCATCTAGTCCAATGCCCCCCCACGGCAGGATCACCTAGACCAAGTCACACAGGAACACATCCAGGCGGGTCTTAAACGTCTCCAGTGAGACTCTACAACCTCTCTGGGCAGCCCATTCCAGTGCTCTGTCACCCTCACTGGGAAGAAGTTCCTTCCCGTATTTATGTGGAACCTCCCATGTTCCAGCTTACACCCATTGCCCCTTGTCCTATCACTAGAAGACATTGAGAAGAGCCTGGCCCCATCCACCTGACACTCACTCCTCACATATTTATAAACATTAATGAGGTCACCCCTCAGTCTTCTCTTCTCCAAACTAAGGAGACCCAGCTCCCTCAGCCTTTCCTCATAAGGGAGATGTTCCACTTCCTTCGTCATCTTTGTGGCTTTACGCTGGACTCCCTCCAGCAGCTCCACATTCCTCTTGAACTGAGGGGCCCAAAACTGGACACAGTACTCCAGATGTGGTCTCACCAGTGCAGAGTAGAGGGGGAGAAGAACCTCTCTTGATCTATTAACCACCCTCGTTCTGATCCACCCCAGGATGCTGTTGGCCCTTTTGGCCACAAGAGCACACTGCTGCCTCACGGTCATCCTGTTGTCCACCAGGACCCCCAGGTCCCTTTATCCTACACTGCTCTCCAACAGGTCAGTCCCCAACCTATACTGGTACCTGGCATTGTTCTTGCCCAGATGCAAGACTCTACACTTACCTGTGTTATAGTTCATTAAATTTCTCTCTGCCCAGCTCTCCAGCCTGTCCAGGTCTTGCTGAATGGCTGCACAGCCTGCAGGGGTGTTGGCGACACCACCCAGCTTTGTGTCATCAGCAAACTTGCTGACAGTGCACCCTAATCCCTCAACCAAGCCATCAATGAATAGATTGAACAGGACTGGTCCCAGCACAGACTCCTGGAGCACTCCACTAGATACAGGCCTCCAAGTAGACTCTGTCCCACTGACCACCACTCTCTGACTTCTGTCTGGCAGCCAGTTCACCATCCACCTCACTACCCAATCATCCAGTCCACACTGCCTCAGTTTGGCTGCAAGGGTGCTGTGAGAGACCGTGTCAAATGCCTTACTGATGTCAAGATAGACCACATCCACCACTCTGCCATCATGTGTCCACCTGGTTATGCCCTCTTAAAAGGCTATCAGGTTGGTGAAGCATGACTTTCCCTTGGTGAAGCCATGCTGACTGTCCCTAATGACCCTCCTGTCCTTGATGTACCTGGAGACAGCATCTAGGATAAATTGTTCCATCACTTTTCCTGGGATGGAGGTGAGGCTGACTGGTCTGCTGACTGGTTTATATTTACCTGGGACTTCCTTCATACCCTTTTTGAAGATTGGAGTGACATTTGCTATCCTCCAATCCCTGGGCACCTCTGCTGATCCCCGTGACTTAGAAAAGATGATGGAGACTGGCTTAGCAGTGACTTCCGCCTTCTCCCTTAGCACACATGGGTGCATCCTATCAGGGCCCATGGATTTGTGTACATCTAGTTTGATCAACTTATTCCTAACCCAGTCCTCATCAACCAAGGCAGGCTCCTCTCTTGCCTCGACTTCCTCTGGAGATGCCTTTACAGAGGTCTCCAGAAGATGAGGAGGTATCCAGTATGTCCCATTTTACACATGTAGCTGTTGGCCATGTACACAGGATGTTGACAGAGCTGTTTTCAGACAGTTCTGACTAGGTGATGTAATCTTCAAGACACAAGTTCGTTGTTGCAAGCTGACCTAAGGTAGGATTTCTTTCTTGCTCAAACAATTTAAATGATCATTTCTTTTAAGAACATGTCCCATGAGGCTATTGCACAAATCCTGGAAGACTTGAGCTTGAAATCTCATTGGAAATCTGATGAAAAGTGCTGGGTTAGATGGCTAGAAGTTACTTGGACTGCTCTTATGATGTTATGTCTATTAATCCCTTCAAAGGACGTAATGATGAGAATTGTGAAAGGAAGTGTCAAAAATAGGCAGATAAATGAGGAAGATCTCTGGTTATTATTTAGCTTAGTGTGTTACAAGCCAGTTTGCTGGTTAATTTTCTTGCATGAATGCAGTGAAGAGAAATAATCCCCCTGTCCTAGAAACTCAACAGATTTTGTATAAATATTTTGTAATGGAGTAAAGCTGCTGGAATACAGCTGTACATTCAGTGGCAGTGGCTTTGCTGCCTCTGAGAATGTTAAAATTGCTGTGAGCTAGCAAATATGTTTGTCCTTCCTATTACTTTTGTGAGCTGCTCCTGTTTTCTGACTAAATGGCATACGAGACCCATATTTGAGAGTAAAGTAACTTTATAGAATCGCTTGCCTTGTACTGCTTTTGATTCTCAAAGAGCAGCTGCAGCACACATTTCATTTCCAGCTATACAAAGTATGGCAGGTGAAAATCTGAGAAGGCAGTTGCTGGCTGCTGTCAGAGTGTTACAGGGTTTGCTGCTGTGGAAGAGTAGTAGGATAAAGGAATTAACAGATGACAAAAGCCTTGTGTGAAACCATACGGTAGGTGCTAGGTGCTTTTATAACAAGGTTCTGGTGAATAATTTGCATGTACTTTTACATTCTTTGCTTTTCTTCTGGGTCTTGCCAGACAGTTCAGTTCACTGCTGGATGGTGTAAGTACACAGCACTCTTGTAAATAACTCACTGTCTGCTTTACAAAGGGGTTTATTAACCCTGTTGTAGGAACGAGAATGAGGAGGGAAGTAGAGGGACGTAAGGCAGTGATCTGCCCAGTGAGAGAAGCAAGAAGATTGTCTCACGTCCCAGTTCCTTATGCTGTAAATAGCAGGTGACTAAAAATACTTCTCGTTGTTACCAACTAATGACAGAAATAGAACTGTATGTACCTTACAGAAGCAGAGAACTTGATTTTATGGAAGTTAGCCTTGCTGGTGTGTAGAAGAGATCTCTGCTGCAGGAGTTAAATGGATTGTTTGAGAGCTGGTGAAAGCTAATGATGACATTGGTTCATATTAATGTTTTAAAGTGAATGGATCTCTTGAAGGTTTTTTAATTCTTTAGGTGATGTTGGCTTATACTGTTATTTCTCTTGAATGTAGTGCATCATCCAAAAAACTCTCCAACAACAATAACAAAGTTACATTTTACAGTACCTTTAAAAATAGAAATGGGAGGAAGAAGTCATCTTGGCTTTAATTTGGGTACTTTTTTTGTCACCCTGCTTTGGAGCCTTTTGAAACAATGTGCTTTTCAGAGCTTTTCAAAAATCACAATGCAACATATGATTAGCATCTCAATGAGTTCTTATTCAGTAGTTAAACAAAAGGGGTTGTTTTGTAAATGGGGATTATATTGACAACTTTCTAAGGCAGCTTTTGTTCATTACAGTGGTTGTGGTGACCAGTGGAAGGCAGCCTTGTAGTCATGACTCCAAACACAAGTGAAATTATTTGTTTTTTAATCACTCTTGATCAAGCTATTCTGTATGTTCATGCTGGAAATATTCAGATTGCTGTTTCATTCATGTACTTTGGAACTTTTTTAAAGGATCATAAGATCTTTTTGGTTGGAAAAGGTTTTTAAGATCATCAACCCCAACCTTAAATCTGGCACAGCCAGGTCACCACTAGGCACTGTCCCTCAAATTATACCAGATTATACAGTTCCAGTGAAGTCTTACAGCCTAGAGAAGATTTATATGCTTCAAATGCATCTCTGAGTTCACACTGTAAAATACAAAATCAGTATTTCCTGAGAAACAGAAGACAGGAAAGTTCTGTCCAGACATTTGGGAAAATGAACATTTCAACGTCTTCATGACATTGGAAGAATTATGCAGCTAAGAATAGAAAGTATTGTGAAATTTTGTCAAAGCTCTGTGTGCTGAATTAACTGGCCATTGCAGAATATGTATGAGTAGTGAGAATTTTGCTTTCTGTTTCTTCATATTGTGGTTGTTGGTTTCACAATGAAGGTCTACTTGGCAGTTGTCATGGGAGCACAGAGTGGCAGACTGCTGAGAAAAAGGTTCTAATTATGGATGTCGTTCTCTCTGCTTAAATTGGAACTTTATTCTGGCACCTATTGCTGGTATTGTACAAATTTCTGTGGCTTGTTGAACACAATTTTAATCATTTTTAAGAGGCTTGCATAGAACGAAACTAGAGCTAGGCCAGAAAGGAAATCCGGGGTTTCATCTTGTCAGTAGCATTGGAAGCAATCTCATAGTCGTAGAATTGCAGAGTTGAAATTGAAACCAAGGATCCTTCAAGTTTCCATTCTTACATGGTCCTTATATTGTTCTTATATTGTGTCCAGTTCTGGGCCCCTCAGTTCAAGGACACTGAACTGCTTGAGAGATTCCAGCGAGTGGAGCATCTCTCTGATGAGGAAAGGCTGAGGGAGCTGTGTCCCTTTAGCTTGGAAAAAAGGAGACTAAGGGGTGTGCTCATTAATGTTTATAAATATGGAAAGGGTGGGTGTCAGGAGGATGCAGCCAGGCTCTGTTCAGTGTTATCCAGTGATAGGACAAGGGGCAATGGGTGTGAGCTGGAACAAAGAAGGTTCCACATAAATATGAGAAGGGTCCTCTTCATTATGAGGGTGACAGAGCACTGGAATGGGCTGCCTGGGGAGGTTGTGGAGTCTCCTTCTCTGGAGAAGTTTATAATCCACCTAGACACGTTCCTGTGTGACTGAATCTTGGTGATCCTGCTGTGGCAGGAGGATTGGAGAGAATGATCTTTCGAGGTCCCTTCCAATTCCTAATGTTCTCTAATTCTGTGAAATTAAAAATCTTGGAGAATTCTGTTGAGGATGAATTAAAGTAATAGAATCCTGGAAGAATATAAGCAGGATTTCTTAGATTTAGTTTACTGAGGAGAATTAAATAAGCTGTTCCCTTATTCAAGAAGTCTTTTTGTCTACTTGATCTCTTAACTTGCCTTTGTGAGCGTGTTTTTTCTGAGGCTGCCGTTGGTTGAGGCTGGTTGGTACAGATGTATGAGTAACAGCCCTTGGCCTTATGCTGCGATGTTGCTCATGTTGGTTTTTTTTTTTAGTAAAACCAAGAATGTTTCATAGTACAGATATTTATTGCAAAAAGAGAGAGCTGCATAATGCCAGAGTCTTTGAACCTTTGGATAAGACACATGGATGAACTGTGTGAATGACGGTGGTATAGCCATGTTAAAAAACTGACCCTGGCCTTCCTTTCTTTTTAGAATATCCACATAAATATGGACCACAAGGAGGTTGTGCCAATCACTCAGTATTTGAAAGAATGCAGAAGTACCAGATGACTGGTATAGAAGAACCAACATTGGAGGTACCACACAGGCTAGTGGATTACATTGATTAGAACTAAGTTTAACTTACTATTTTTTGTATGTTCTCCATGTTTACTATTTCTCTTGCATGTTGTCTCTCCTACTTTTGATCAGTCTTCATTCCTCAACATTGTGAGGTCCTTAAATTATTGCTAGAGGTTTCTTAGTAACAGTCTTTCTAAATGCTTTTTCTCATTGCTTCTACAGCTTTGCTGTACTAGCTCATAGTCCTAATAAGTTCTGCACGATTGCAGATTTTTCAACAGTTGGAATTTTAGATGGATGTGAAAATGAAGCTTGAGATGAGCAATATATTGCAGTTGAGGAGGAAGAGTTTCAGGATCCTCTGATCTCTTAAGTAATATGTTTTGCCCTTAAAGTGTTAAATTTCACATTTTCAGTTTATATGACACACTTGTAATATCTGCTGCTTTGCATGGGAAATGAAGTGATAGGAGTGGGAGGATCTTAGTGTCAGTACTGAAAGATTGATGTGGTCACAGCATGTTACAGATTGTCTGTAGCAGAAGGTAGGTAGCCTATGGGAGGGACCTGTGTTCAAAGTCCAAATGACTGAAAAAAATCTGCTTCACATTGACAACCTTTGTAAGATGAAATGCACAGGAGGGTTTGACTGAGATAGCTATTTAAAACTGGCCTTGATATATTCCTTTGGGATCCTGCTGTGGCAGGGGGATTGGACTAGATGATCTTTTGAGGTCCCTTCCAATTCCTAATGTTCTGTGATTCTGTGAAAGAGGTGGTGTACCTGGAAATCGGCTATAACACGCTTAGTTTAGTTCAGGAGTCATGGAACTTTGTGGCTTAAAGAAAAAGAACAAAAATCTGCTTCTATTGGTGGAGTATGTTTATTACAATGCTGTGCTGTTTTTGGCTAACCTAGTGCAGCGGCGCAGGTCTACAGATTTCATACATTTATTGCCTGTGTCTGTGCAGAAGCAGTTTGAGGAGCCTAACAATGACGGTCCACAGCTTCTAAGAAAAAAGCGTGCCACGCAAGCAGAAAAAAATACATGTCAGCTCTATATTCAGACTGATCATCTGTTCTACAAGCATTATGGAACACGGGAAGCTGTGATTGCACAGGTATTTCCAAACCCTCTGGTTTAAAGCTTCATGAGATCCATTCTGTTTTGATTAGAATTGGAAAGTTTTCTTGGTTTTGTTTTTCTTCAGATAATTTGCTAAAAATATAACGATTCTGTTAACAGACTTTTCCTGAAGTCTAAAGTTGCATTGCCACTTGCAAATGACTTGCACTATTTATTTGTTACTGTCTATATGTAATTCAATTTGAGGAATGTTTTTCTAAGCTCTGGAGTCACCTGAAATCAGATTTTCAATGACTTAGTATTTCCATGACCATTTTTTCATGTGTTCTACCAGAAATGAAAGAAAAAGCCTGTAATAGGTACAGTTTTTTTTTCTCAAAAAAAAGAAAAAGTTGAACTACAATTTTAATGACAGTGCTATCTCATAGCAATGCACTGAATGAGTATCAACCAGGTATCTGAAGAGTTGATTTACATGAATTACATGTTAAATAGCAAACAACAAAATACTGTTAGCTGACATGGTGGCTGTGCAGGTTATGTAGTGATTTATTTCTGTTACTTGTCATCAGCATTTCATTAAGAAGTCCTTTTAAAAGCTGGCATGGCAGAATATCTTTGTATAAAAGCATAGGTCTTGCTGTTGTTGCTACTTAAGCTTAGCTGTGGCATAGTGTAAAGATCTCTGAACTGTAGCTGCTTTCATTCTTGACAGATCTCCAGCCATGTTAAAGCAATCGACACAATTTACCAGTCCACAGATTTCTCAGGAATCCGTAACATCAGCTTCATGGTGAAACGAATCAGAGTAAGTTGTACTGGAAGTGCTTGGCTTCACTGCTACCTCCTGGAGGCTGTGTTCTTCAAACATCCTGTTGCCATTCGCTGACAACCATTTACTGTTACTAATTTTATAACACAAGTGCCTCTAGCAAAAGGTCCCCTAACCTTGTTTAGTTTGGTTTTAATGTTTGTTGTCAAAGACCTGCTACTTTTACTCTCCAGCTTAGTCTAGTTTTATGGGAATCTCCTTCTGTTTCATTGGTTGTGATTGTGTGACAAACAGACCTCTAGTACTCTCTAAGAACTTTTCTACTAATACTGTGATACTGTGATACTAAAACAGTTACTGACTATCCAGTTTGAAAGTTCTTTCTAAAAGTGTTGATTTGAAAGGGTAAACAAACCTTTTTAGCTGCTACAAAATGCAGTTATTTATTGTACAGCTTGTTTTCCCAAATATTGGAGTGGTAATTTGTCCAGGCCTATAAAGCTTTAGCTGCACCTTTGACTCGTGAATGTAATAAGGTATTGGCACCAGAAAGTCTCTTAGCTCGTCTTTCCAAGTCAATTAAAAATGGATGGTCTTAACAGTGCTTCAATTCATTTTTAGATTAACACAACTGTAGATGAGAAGGACTCTTCCAATCCCTTCAGATTTCCGAACATTGGTGTGGAAAAGTTTCTGGAACTGAACTCGGAACAGAATCATGATGATTATTGCTTGGCCTATGTGTTTACAGACCGTGATTTTGATGATGGAGTCCTCGGTCTGGCTTGGGTTGGGGCCCCTTCAGGTAATTGTGTGCAGAGCTTCAGGGCTAGGAGGTGAAATATTGTAGGTACTTGCAAAGAGGAAAAGTAGAAACTGTCATTGAAATTGACAGCAAACAGCTCACACTGTTAAAGATGATCTCTTGTCATTTTACTATGGGGGTTTTATACTTTGGGAAGTCCACAAAGGATGTAGATTGAGGTTGCTTGTACTAGAGGTTGCACCCTGCTAGTCTTGTGCTGCAGGGATGATGAAATCAGACCTTGGCTATGCATTGAAAATAGCTCTTATTTAATTCTAAACCAGCTGACTTCTTGTGTGAATGTATCTCTTAGTGCTGAAAGCATTAGTGTTGATAAATGTAACCTACTTGCAAAGTTGGGTTAGTATTAATTACTCAGAAGAGCTCTCAGCACAACAGTGCCCATTGAGGAGGCAATACTTTCTTCTTTTGAGTGTCTCTAGAAAGGTAACATGGTGGTACTTTTCCTTAAATTACTGTTGTACCTCTGTCTGCGTGCAGGGAGCTCCGGTGGAATCTGTGAAAAGAGCAAACTGTATTCTGATGGTAAGAAGAAGTCTCTGAACACTGGAATCATCACCGTTCAGAACTATGGCTCTCATGTTCCACCTAAAGTTTCTCACATTACTTTTGCTCATGAGGTTGGGCATAACTTTGGTTCCCCTGTGAGTATTTACTGTTGCTCTGTTACCTCACTCTCAAGCACTTTGCAGTGTGTTATTTGCAAATGGTTTTTTGACATCTCATGAGTGAGGCATGTATGGGAATGATTCCATGGGCACATCTGCATGGGCATCATGTCCAGGCAAAAACCAAATGGCTGAATTTAAGCCCCTCTTATGAGTATTTGACAACACTGGGGCACTAGTGGGTTTTGTGAAATGTTTATTTTTCACCAAGAGACTGTTATTCTTCCCTAAACGTCCCTATTTTTTATGGAAGACCAGGTTCACACTTTTCCATGTGTTTTATTTTATCCTAGAGAGGAGGAAGAATGCAAAATTGGTTAAGATGACACTTCATTCAACAAGCAAAGATAGTCAGACATGAAAAAAGCCAATTCTATTTATACTTTAAAGCTTACCTAAGGAAACTGGAGGGGATTAAACACAGTATTTTTGAAGAAAATTGCCTCATGGTCATGTAGGGACACAATTTGTTTGCGGCAGGCTGAAATTGCATGGCTTTCTGTTTTGCTGGAGATGGGAACAGTTACCTGGTGTGTGTTTTTTTTGGTTTCATTTTTAAACTTAAGTATATAGGCTTTCTCCTCTTGAAAGTAAAATGAAATCAAGATATGACAGGAATGATGAGTTTCTTTCAAAACAGATGTTCACTTGTGAATGTTTTCTTATGCCTTGAGAAAATCCCTAATTGCATTGCTCTGAGTGAGAAGCCTTCCAAGTGTAACTGAAAATACGAGCTCATGAAACTGAAAAACCAGTCCCACCAAGTGAAACATCTTTTAGATCAGCCTGGAAGATGATTCTCCTGAGTGTACTCTAAATTGCATTTAATCCATAGAAATAATTTGAAATTACATGTTTGGTCCTACCAAACTATAAGAAGTGATACAGATGTCTCAACTGTGTCGAAAATTTTCAAATGTAGCCACTTCTTTTGGAGATAGGTGTGTTTCTGGAACATTAGATGCATCAGAACAGCATCAGAGTTTCTTTTACACTTAGCACATTGTCAGTGCTATCATTTAATTTGTGGTGCTGGCTTTTCACAGAATCACAGAAATATTTAGGTTGGAAAAGACCTATAAGATCAACAAATCCAACCTTTAAGCCTACTCCTATCTTTATCACTCCTAAAACATGGAATTGTAGAATCATCATGGCTGGAAAGGACCTCCAAGATCACAAAGCTCAGCTCTCATCCCAATATCTGTCTAACCCCTAGACCATGGCCTCAAGTGCGATAGCTACTGATCTTTTAAACCACCCCAGTGATGCTGACTCCACCACCTCCCTGGACAGCCTGTTCCAGTGTGCAACCACTCTCTCAGGAAATAACTTCTTCCTCAGAGCCAATCTAAACCTCCTCTGATACAACTTGAGGCCATTTCCCTTCATCCTGTCATTAGTAATTTGCGACAAGAGACCAGCACCAGCCTCACTACAACCTCCTTTGAGGTAGCTGTAGGGAGCGACAAGGACAGGGACAGCCTTGGCTGCAGTGACCATCAAGCAGTTGAATTTCAGATCTTCAGGGCAACCAGGAAGAAGTGTTCTAAACTTACAACCCTGGACTTTAGGCGTGCAGACTTTGATCGCTTCAGGGATCTGCTGGCCAAAGAATCATGGGATGAAGCCCTTGAGGAAAGAGGGGCCCAGGACAGCTGGTTAGTATTCAAGGATCACCCCCTCTGTGTCCAGGAGCAATGTATACCAACAATGAGGAAAGCAGGGAAGAAAGCTAGGAGGCCTGCTTGGCTGAGCA
>VXBP01006391.1:341838-360826 GCA_013400115.1 Rhinopomastus cyanomelas | reverse complement strand
CTGCAGCAGGAGAAGTGTGGCCAGCAGGTCGAGGGAGATGATTCTCCCCCTCTACTCTGCTCTGGTGAGACCCCACCTGGAGAACTGCATCCAGTTCTGGAGCCCTTATTACAGGAGGGATGTGGAGATGCTGGAGCGAGTGTGGAGGAGGCCCATGGGGATGATCAGAGGGCTGGAGCACCTCTCCTGTGAGGTCAGACTGAGAGAGTTTGGGCTGTTGAGTCTGGAGAAGAAGAGGCTCCCTCTGAGGTGACCTTATTGTGGCCTTCCGGTATCTGAAGGGGGCCTACAGAAGGGCTGGGGAGGGACTATTTAGGATGTCAGGTAGTGACAGGACTATGGGAAATGGAGATGAGTAGATTTCAAGTGGATGTGAGGAGGAAGTTCTTCACCTTGAGAGTGGTGAGAGCCTGGAATGGGTTGCCCAGGGAGGTGGTTGAGGTCCCATCCTTGGAGGTGTTTAAGGCTGGGCTGGATAAGGGTCTGTCCAGCCTGATGTAGGGTGGGGTGTCCCTGCCCATGTCTGGGGAGTAGGAACTGGATGATCCTGTGGTCCCTTCTAACCCTGACTGATTCTGTGACTTGGTCTGTGTGATCCTGATGTGGCAGGGGGATTGGACTGGATGATCTTTCAAGGTCCCTTCCAATCCCTAATTATTCTATGATATGTCTCCTTGCAGCCTTCTCTCCTCTAGACTAAACAACCCCAGTTTGCTCAGCCACTCCTCATGGAGTCTCTTTTCCAGCCCTCTTCCCAACCTCGTTGCCCTTCTCTGGCCCTTGATGTTTTTCTGATACTGTGGCACCCAAAACTGGACCCAGTACTTAGCGTGCAGTCTCATGAGTGCAGAGTACCTATCTTGTGCTGGCTGATAGGAAGGAACTTTTGCTCTATTCTGGGGATTAATTTTGCAGCTTGCTAAAAACAAGCGAAAGGAATGAACTGCTGCGTTTCAGTTAACTCTTCATGCTTTCATTCCAGAGAATATTTAGAGTTGTGTGTTTGAGGTATGTGTTCCCAAGAGTGCAGATGAGCTAACATTTTAGAATTTGCCCAAACCAAACCTTTGGGATTTGTGTATTTTCTTTATGCTCTGATTTTTCTTGGAATACAAGGTGGTGTTTTGTTTTCATTAACGTTTTATTCTCAGTGTTAAGGTACCAAAACCAGGTTGCTTTTGCAATCTATACAATTGTACCAAGAGGTGTCTTGATAGAAACAGTTTGAAATTTTTTGTTTTGCAGCATGATTCTGGCATGGAGTGCACTCCAGGAGAGTCCAAGAACTTGGGACAGAAAGAAAATGGCAATTACATAATGTATGCAAGAGCTACCTCTGGGGACAAACTTAACAACAACAAGTTCTCTATCTGCAGCATTCGAAATATCAGCCAAGTTCTGGAGAAAAAGAGAAATAATTGTTTCGTCGGTATGGAATTACTCCTCCTGAAAGTGGAAGTGGCTATGCTCTTAATGCTAGGCTTAATGATAATCTGAGTTTATTAATTAGTATTTACTTTTTAGTTTATAGTTTTATTTGCTTTTTACATTTATCTCAGTAATAATTTTTTAATTTACTGAAAGCTTCTGTAAGTAAAAAATTGAGTTTGAGATCTGGAGTATTCTGTCAGGCTCTAGGCTCCCCAGTACAGCAGAGGTATGGACATGGTGGAGTGAGTTTGGCAAAGGGCCACAAAGATGATTAAGAAATTGAAGCTCCTCACATACAAGGAGAGGCTGTGAGAGCTGAGCCACACCATCAGCTTTTGCCTTAAGGTCCTCAGGTCCTTAAAGGAGAAGGAGTGCAGAAAAGGATGCTGCTCCACTAGGGCTCAGCCAAAAAGATCCTCTTTCCATTGTTGATTTCCTCTCCATACAAGAAACTCCCACTGACATCAGCAGAAACCTTTTGCTCAGAGGTTTAATGCTGTGAATTGCAGGAGTGGCTAAACTGGGTGGCAGGGCAAGCAAATAAAGCAGGTTGGCTTGAACCCTGTGCTGAACTCAGTCTCGACCAGGTGTTTTCAGTCACTGTTACAAGGCAGTGTTAGCATTTAGCTGTCTGTCTGCATGTTCTTGTTACTGCTTTGTCCAGAAATATACTGATGTTTTTCAGAGTCTGGCCAGCCCATCTGTGGTAACGGCCTGGTTGAAAATGGAGAGCAGTGTGACTGTGGATACAGTGACCAGTGTAAAGATGAGTGCTGTTATGATGCAAACCAACCAGAAGATAAGAAGTGCAAGCTAAGACCAGGCAAAAAGTGCAGGTACTGGCATGGTTGTTACAGTCCCCGTCAGTGCTGTGGGTTTGTTGGCAGCTATAACTGGGATTTCAGATTCTGAATCTGTTTACTGGCTTTATTCTGCAAATGTTTAGTTTCCTGCCCTAGTGCTGTTTGTACAGCATTGCCTAACTGGTTGATGACTGAAGGATATAGTTAACTAGGGGGTTGTAAATGCTTGTTTTACAACCTTGATAATTCTCTGAAGTCATTTGTGTGTTGTCAGTATTGTGGATGTGGTGATTTATAAGAGGAACGTGTAAATTTTGTAAGACTTGCAGCGAAGGAAGTAAACTTCTGCCTTTTAGTTTTATGATTTGAGATATGTAGAATGGTCACTTCATCTGGGAAGTTCACTGGATGCTTGTGGTTGGAGCTTTTGTTCCTCTCAGAGAATGACACAGATCTGGTATCTGGTTTGGCTCTTGGCCAGAAGTGAAGAGAAAATTGCTGTTGTTATTTTGAAATAGAAATCTGAGTTGATTTAGAATACAACACACACAATTTGGTTGTAGCTACTTTTCTGCCCTAAAAATGATCTTTGTCATCCTGGGAGAAGAAAAGTAGCAGCTACTTAAAATCTGTTTGACAGTGGAAGAAGAACCATCTCCTCTGAATGTGTAGTTGGGATAATTTTGTGGGGAGTTTTTTTCCCTGGAAAATTCCTATTATTTCTGCCAAAATAAGTGCTTTCTGTTCTAACTATCTTTGTGGTTTTTTTCCTAGCCCTAGTCAAGGCCCCTGCTGTACTCCCCAGTGTAACTTCAAAGCGAAGACTGATAAATGTCGAAACGAATCTGACTGTGCAAAGGAAGGGATGTGTGATGGTTCTAGTGCTCTCTGTCCGGAGTCTAAGGCTAAGGAGAACTTCACAGAGTGCAACAGGAACACACAAGTTTGCATCAAAGGGGTATGGATGGGTTGGGTTTGGCTTGTTTACAATCCTGTGCAATCACAAATGGGGTGCATAGTGGAGTTTCAATATTCCAGTGGAGGACTGTCATTTCAGTACATAGTGGAGAATTATGTGAATATAATCTCTCTTTCAGTAATGGTGTATTTACTTGTTTCAGTCAAAATAAGTGTACACCAAATATTAAAGAAGCTGGTAAGTGTTCAGCTAGATTGGCATCTTGGCCTGTATCAGCAATAGTGTGATCAGCAGGACTAGGGATGTAATTCTGCCTCTGTACTGGGCACTGGGGAAGCCTCCACTTGAATACTGGGGGCAGTTCTTGGCTTCTCACTTCAAGAAAGACTGAGGGGCTGGAGCAGGTCCACAGCAGAAATGAGGATGGAGGGAAAGTCTGACGTGGAGATGCTGAGGGAGCTGGGTGTGCTTAGCCGGAGAAGAGGAGACTTAAGGGGACCTTCTCTCTCTCTCTACAACTCCCTGAAGAGTCAGGTGGGAATTGTGCTCTTCTCCCAGGCAACCAGTGCCAGGACTAGAGAACAGGGCCTGAAGCTGACAGGAGAGGGTTAGGCTGCATATTAGGAGGCTCTTCCTCATGGAAAGGGTGATCAGATGCTGGAATGGACTGCCTAGGACTGTGGTGGAGTCCCCATTGCTAGAGGTGCTGAAGGACAGAGTGGCTGTGGCCCTTAGTGCCCTGGTCTGGCCGCTGTTGCGGTTGTAGGTCCTGGGCTGGATGAGTTCAGAGGGCTTTTCCAGCTGAAATAATTCTGTGATTTTGTTCTTTGAGAAAGTTCCATTTAATTTTTTGGTATAAATTCACAAAAATCTTTTTTTCTTTTGGATTCTTACGGCAGAATTAAACACAGAATCTGTTATACCTTTAGTTTTTGTTCAGTTTTTCTTAGAGAAAGTACTTTAGAAGACACGCTTGTGATTTCTTTTCCTAACGGTGGGTTTGAGTAATTGTGTTTCAGTGCTGTTACTGCTTTGCAGGGCGCTTTGAGATGCTACAAGAAGATCCAGTGTCAAAGAACAGAATAAATAGTCTTAAAAACAATCCGAAACACTGCATTTGAATTAGCTCTTACATTTATTTTTGCTTAGAAAATAGTTTGAACTATTATTTTTATCAACAAGCATCTGTACATCTGCAAATATTACAAAATAATTAATGTTGACAAATTAATATTACCAATTAATACATTTCCTAACGTCATTGTGTGTGAAAATGGAACTGACTGTGTGATACTTTGTTGTTGTTCTTACAAACAGCAATGTGCTGGTTCAATCTGTGAGAAGTTTGGCTTGGAGGAATGTACATGTGCTAGTTCAGATGGCAAGGACGACCGAGAACTGTGTCATGTCTGCTGCATGAGAAAAAGTAAGATTTGTCTGAATTAAAAGCGTGAATCCAGCAGGAGGTATTTGGGGAGGCTTCTCCCAGTGTTTATCTTCAGGCTTTTTTACCTTGTGCTGCAGTCTTGATCAGATTCCATTTGCGATAGATGTTGCATTGTATTTTGTTGGAAATAATCCAATAGATTTGGGGGTTTTTTATAGATTAATAGATCTAATAATATATTAGAACCTAATAGTAATAATTTTATAGATTAATAGGAACTTGACAGTTTTTCCAATGACTTTTGAACAGCTGAATGCCAAGGCTTTCTTGCCCTTGTGTTTTAATACAGTAACAATTAGATTAATCTAATCTGTGTTCCCTTTTCAGTGGAGCCAGCTACCTGTGCAAGTACAGGCTCAAAACAGTGGGAGGGAAACTTCAGTCGTAAAACTATAACTTTGCAGCCAGGATCTCCTTGTAATGATTTCAAAGGCTACTGTGATGTGTTTATGAGGTGTCGGCTAGTGGATGCTGACGGCCCTCTTGCTAGGCTAAAGAAAGCCATTTTTAATCCGGAGCTGTATGAAAATATCGCTGAATGGATTGTGGTAAGTGTTGCTTCATCTTACCAGTCTTGCACAGACTTTTCCTGCTGATCAGTATCAGTATTGTTGTACGTACACAGTGCTTCAGCAGTCTTTAGGGGACAACCAGTCCTGGGGTTCCTCTGTTTACTCTTTTGGTGGTAATGTTCCTGTTCTCAGTTTACACGGTTTTCCCATTTTTACTCTTCATAGTTGAATGCTTTGATATCTTTCAAGGAACTGAACAAATTGATCTGCAGCATTTATTGTGCTTATGGCACTAGATGACACTCTGTAATAGTAGAGAGCTACAGTGAAACACCATTATAGCGCTGCACAGTCCAGATTGTGTAAGCTGTTGATGCTTTTAGGCTTATATTGGTGGGCTGTAGTGTGTCTTCTGTGAAACACTGCTTGTAATAGAACAAATGTAAAGTATTGAAAGGTTTTTTGTGTAAGAACTTTGAGGATGTTTTTCTTGAAAACGTTGTGGTCCCTTAAGTGATTGTTCATCTTGGTGATGACATTTAAAGGGCAAAGGAAAGCCACATTGAGTGACTTCTGTGTGTTGTGCATGTGTGCCAGCTCCCTGCAAAGGATTCTTGTGTGTTTCTAGGCTTACTGGTGGGCAGTGTTGCTTATGGGAATCGCCTTGATCATGTTAATGGCTGGTTTCATCAAGATCTGCAGTGTTCATACTCCAAGCAGTAATCCAAAGTTGCCTCCTCATAAACCACTTCCAGGTGAGTACAGAAGGGAATGAAATACAAAGAGAAATGTTTATTCCTCATCTACTTGGTTCTAAGGGGAAATGTCAGGTGACTCAACGTATAGATCCTAGACGGGTGCTGTGAAAATACAAGCTGAATTCTAGCTGGTGAAACAAGTCACAAAGACCTCTTTCTTGTCTTATTTTCCTGTGGCAAAATACACCGATCAAAAGAAAGCTTTGAGTACTCTATGTCAGAGCTCCTTTGTTTCCTATTCTGTGCCTACATTTTGTAAGACTTGCCCTGTGTAAGGAGTTTGTGCTGAGATAATAAGACGTATTCTGTAAATACTCCAGTTAATAATCTGTTTAAAACATTACAGGACTAAATCTGAAGTCTTTCAGAAAAATAACTATATTTAATTTGCATGGCCAGGGCAGGTTTTCTGGGAATGATTTCTGGAGTTTTTTTGATTCATTTTAATAACATGTTACCTTACTGTGAAACAGGCACTTTAAAAAGGAGGAGACCACCCCAAACCACTCAGCCACCGCAGCGGCAAAGGCCCCGGGAGAGTTATCAGATGGGACATATGAGACGCTGACCACGCAGCTCTTTGCCTTGGTTCTTCCTAGTGCCTACAATGGGAAAAGTCACTCCAAAGAAAACCTGAAAACGTCATTGTCCCCGGCTGAAGTCTCAAAATCAGAAGAGGATCAAAAAAACAACCCCACAAACATGATACGCCCTCAAAAGGAAATGGTTAATTTTTTAAAATTAGTGGATCTTCCAGCTCAAAAAAGAAAAGTGCTTTTTCTTGCTTATTTTTAATTTAGTGGCACAGTCCTAGAGTATCACGATTCTTACCCCCTTCTGTGCTCTTCATTGCTGCATTTTCTTCACTTGCAGGCAAACACGGCTGTAGTAAAACTTTTACTCCAGAATTGGGGGGGAAAAAGGAGAGATCTATTTTTCAACTGCCAGACAAGGCTAGGAAGCTAGAGACCACCTCAGCATTGGACACATTTACCTGTCAGTGTATATACGTTGTTATATGCAGACATGTATTTCTAACGTACGCCCGTACTCGTGTGCAATTGTAAAGCAGAACATTGCAATATGGATGTTTCTTTGTATTATAAAACTTTTTTCCGCTATTAATGAAGAAATTACCGTTTGACATACTCAGGATGACAGAGGAGGATGGTTTGTGACAGTCAAGGATCTTGTGATGCTTTACACAGCAGTTTTGAATCAAATGAAACCTTTTGGTTGGTTTTACGGTGATCAGAGTTGTTTCAAGCACTCACTTCTTCTTTCTCAAGCAGCTGCTAAGACGTAGCGTTATAAGGTTGAAAGGTCTTTTAGAGCTAGAACTGGTGTTGTGCAGGTTTTGCAAACGACAGAATGTTTCAACAAAGTTTCTTTTTATATAGGAAGACTGTCTAATTTCTGGTAGCTCAGCATAAATATTCAGAATTTGTCTGATTATTCAGTTAAATAATGAATAGTTAGATGAAGTGTTTCCATGCTTTACTAGACAATTCTGCCTGTTACTCAACTTGTTTTAAAAATTGCAACCGGCTTGTATGGGCTGTTTGGATAGTCCTACGTTATGATAATTAAGCTCATGCTCTGATGGATGTGGACAGAAAGAGAATCTGAAGGGTTTTTTCTTTTCCTTTTTTGACTTTATCAGGTATTTTATAACTTTTTCAGTATGATACAGTTGATCGATAACCACTAAGGTAGAGTGATTTGCCCAGCTACTGTGGCAGTTAAAATTCTAGTTAGGACTAGCAGTTTTCCCAGGGTTTGATACCAGTAGTGAAGTTCATCAGCACAATGTCCCATTCCAAAGCTTTTCTTGCAAATGTAAATAATTGGCTTTTCTGAAAGAGGAAACAAACGCTGTCTTAAGGTGCTGAACTGCTATGCAGGAGATGAAAGGGGGCATTATAGAAACGTTTGAAGCTTGTGATATATTTATTGCTTGATTTCCAAAAGCACCGAGCTCATTAGAGATGCAAACAGCTAGAATTTTCCTGGCTTTGCTTAGGAGAAAATTGACTTAAGGGTTGAACAGGCTTCCTTTGTTTCTTTTTGTTTTTGCTTTGTTTTTGAAGAGTATAAGGTTTACACAATCATTCTCATAATGTGACGCAAGCCAGCAAGGCCAAAAATGTTACAGAATCTAATGGGATCTCTTCCTTGTAAACTTGTACAGTACGTGGTAACTTTTTCAAAAGACAGCTTTTTGTACATGGTTTAGAGACAAATTTTGTACATGAAACCCCGAGCCCAATAGACTCTATAAATAATTCTCAATGATCTTAACTAGTTTAGAAGTGTATGTAGTTGCTTTTAAGTCCTTTTCAAGACATTTCTTTTAAGACTGTGCAAAGGTTGGAAGTGGGTTTGCATTTCTGAAATGGTGACTTCTTTTCTTCAGCCAGAGTTCTGAGTAACTTCTCGAGTGTGGTAGACTTTGGAACATGTAAATCTTTTGCCTGTAACGTTATCCTGTGGTAGGATTTTTTTTGGCAGGTGAACACTGCCTTGTTTTATTTCTGAGTCTAAGTTAAATGTTTTCTGAAAACAGAAACATGCACTGAACTCTCCACTGCAAGTCAAGATGTGGTAAAAGCGGAAGTTGAAGACGATGAAATGGGATACTACTGTCGATTTTCATGTCCACTGTGTTTTATACAGTATCTTTTTTTTTTTTGTTCACTTTGGAAATTTTTACTAAAAATGCAAAAAATGAAAGTATTGTGCAAAGATATGTAAGGTTTTTTGAAACTTGAAACGCATTAATAAATAGACTTGATGAAACCATCTTCACAAGAACCATTTACTTTCCGAACCCTGAAAGCAAAGCAAAACAACAAAAAAGAGGAATCCACGGATTCTGCTGGGTTTTGCACTGTTGCTGGCATGGCAAAAAATAATGGCACTGTCCTTACGTGGTCAGCATGCTGCTTCTGATCCTGAAGTCATACAGGTACCTGCTTTTGTGCAACTTTTTTAAGCAAAAGCCCTTGAACAACCTCTGAACTACTTGTGTCATAGGAGGGGTAAAGTTTTTTTAACCTGTTCTTACTACTTATTGATGGGGTATTCACGCCTGTCACCGTAGCGACTGAGTGGTCCCTCCAGGAATGCAGGTATTTTTGAAGATGCATATTGGAGTTAACTTGCAGTGCCCTGAATGCACAACCAATGGATCCAGCTTTAAGGAAGCACCAATTTGCTTTTTTGGGAGGAGTTTTGGAGTTGCTGAACTGGTCTTAGTTTTCATGTGGTGTTGAGTTGATTTAAGTGCTATGACTGCTTTAAAAAGGCAAATCCTGCCAGCCAGATTTTCATTCTTACGGTTCTTTGTTGAGAATGGCCTGCTTAGACATCTGCTTCCCTAACAGAGCAGCAGACGCTTTGATGTAATCAAAGCATATTCACAGTTGCTTCCTCACCATTTCTGAGGGGTTGTTTTTCTGAGGGTTTTTTTGTTTTTTGATTAGAAGCACTTCCCCTTGTAGCTAAATAACACTGTCAAGGCGAAAACCACTTAGTCAGAGCAGATCCCTGCTGGAAATGAGCAGGGTGCCCGAAGGATTTGGTGATGGTTTCTTTTGGTTCAATTTCAGCCTAGGAACGTAAACCAGAGGGGAAGACACAATGCCAAAGCATATCATACAAATGCAAGATCTGTTCTATTTGGGGGATGGGGAAGAGTAAATAAATGGCTGTAACTTCTAATTTTTCAGCTATTGATCCCTAGTTGTAGTTATTTATTCACCTTGTTTTTCTGAATGTTTTACTCGCTCAGTGTGCAGATTCACCTCTGGTGCAGAAGTCAGAATGGTGTGAGTGGCATCCAACTCCTCTGCAGCTCCCAAACGGGACGTATGACCACATAGACTATAGGTCAGTGGTAAAGTTGTCCTTTTAATTAAATATTCCTGTTGTGGATTTTTTATCGGAAAAAGACATGAAGGAAGGAAGGAAGGAAGGAGATTTTACTCTCTGAATAGTGGATGTTGATTATTGCAGTCAGGTCACAGAACGGGCCACGGTCGTTAAGTCATTCTGAGTGATACTTGCGCAGATCTGAGGAGGTCCCTATGGCTTTCGAGGTCTTGATTCAGTTGTCTGGAGTGAGGCAGGAGTCGTTCCAGTGAGCACAAACCAAGGCAGCCTAATAGGCACATGGGTATGGCTTCAGCATCATATTCAGGCATTTGAATTGTGCTGCAGCCTGGGCTTTATTCCATTTTTCCTCAGAAATCAGTGTCATGAGTATCAAAACAGAATTTATTTGGATGTGGTTGTAAAAATGGAGTAAGTGTCTTCATATCTTCAAGAGTACAAATGCTGGATGTTGTTTCAATTTCCTCACTGGACTTTTAAAAAACTTCAAATCACTGTCATAAACTGATTGGGGTTGGAAGGGACCTTTGGAGATCATAGAGTCCAACCCTCCTGCCAAAAGCACCTTAATCCTGGTAACAGCACTCTATTTTGGTTCCAGATTCCCTGTGGTGTCCTGCTGTGTAAAACATGCTGCTGCTCTTAGGATGATCCTGCACTTTTGTTACCATTAGAGACCATTAAAACAAATTGCACTCAGAACAGGAGGGTTGTAGAAACGTAATTTTAATGAATCTGGTACTTCGCGTTCGGGTGACAAATGACATGTTCTGACAGATTGACTGATTTCTACTGCAGCATTTGTGAATCACAGGTAAGACTCTAAGGTGCTAATGGTTTTCCTTATGGACTGTATATTCTGATACAGGAAACAAGGTAAATGTTTTGTGTTTCAATTTATAAAGGTTGTTTTTATGCCCTGCAGACATCAGAGGTTTTTACTATTTAAATCTTTTCATGTGGTTTGAAGTGGTGCTGAAACCCACTCTGTACAGTAGTTTAAGCTCTAAAACTCAGTCTTTACCTGAACAGGTAAATAACGTTTTTCATACAAAAGCTGAAGTGAACTTAGTTTGGCTAGAATTGTGTGTGTTGTACTAAGCAACATCAAAAGGATTGAATTACTAGTAATTGAAATCAGTGCCTGTGATTTCAGTAGTTAACAAGTAAAGCATTTGCCAGTTTAGATTTTTAATGTTAGAACATAAAAAGTTCAAACTCTTTGTTAACGATGTTCTCTGCTTGGGAATATTCTATGAATTAACTCCCTCATTGGCGGATCGTTTAGCAGAGTTCTAACTAACAGATAGTAGTCACTGTTAGTGTCTCAAAGTATTTAATAGGCAATGAGGCTCCTTTTCAACCCTGAAATCCAAGCAAATGGATTTTTTCCACAGGATTATGGCAATGATTCTTTCAAGTAGGGGTATTTTGTATTTCTGATAAGCAGGTGTTTCTTTAAACCCTAATGCTGACAGCTGGCAGTGATGCAAATGTTCATTGATTACTCTCAAAGTAGGCTCAGAGATCAACAAAGCCGCTAATTTGTTTTACTGCTGCTTCACAAAATCTACATTGTTTTTAAAAAAGTCTTTCCAGCACCACCCCTGAAACCACCCAGGTATTGAAATGCAGTGTCGTGGCTCGCCTTTGAAACACTTCATCAGGTGTGTAGTATTTTTGGAAGTATTTTGAGTAGTTGTTTTGTGGTGTCCTCACTCAATTTCTGTCCTGTCTCTGAAAGCGATCTTCACACCTCACAAAAGTCTTCTCTTGGGCTGGATGAAGGTGAATGTTGTCAAGGCTTTGAGAACAAAATGTCATTCTAGAAAGAAAAAGCAACACGTAAGTGTAACGGTGCTCACAGGGGCTACTCTCTAACATCAGTCACGAGTGCTACTGATGGGTTTTACACAGTTTGAACTCCAGTGGCTTGGAATCTGTAATTCATTGCTTGTAGTAGGCATTTATTAACTGGTTTTTATGTCTGTTATGTCTAAGTATTTGTCCGATAATATTAGAAAGGAAAAGTTTGTATAAGCATCACAGACTTTGTCAGGTAAAGCTATGTGGAGACAGAATGCTGTCCACACCTTTTTCAGATGCTCAAGAAAGTACAAGGCAGCTCAAAGCAGATCTCGTGTTTGCTACTGGGGTTTTTAATACTGAATTTCTAAAACTGCTCATTCTTTGATCCATGATGTCTGTTTTTTCCTGACCAAAGTCTACACACCTTTCTTTGAGGAAAATACTTTTCCTCATGTGTCCTTTGTTCCTCCTTTTGGAATTGCCCGATAACCTTTCATTCCTGCCTTGAGCATTAATGCAGTGTTTCAGCAGTACCCAGATTGCCCAGAACAAAACCCAGCACATAACCAGCCACCTGTAAATTCTGGACACGATCCCCCACTTCTGTTTGCAGCAAAGAAACCTAAGAGGCAGTACCAGCACTGGATTTTTTGGTGGTTTTAGTGTTTTGATTACTGGCCTCCATTATTCATCTCCTAGGATTTCCAAAGTAGCAAATGGGTAGTAATTGGCTAGTGCTGGAGTACTGACACAGCTGTATTGTCCAGGAGTTTTCTGGTTAGAAAAACTTAGCTGACAGAATCCTTTAACAGCCTTCATGCTTTTTCTCTCAAGATCCAGAAGAATCTGTATTTAAACAGAGCTGTCTGAGGCTACAAAATACATTTTCATGGGGACAAAACCTGGGAAAATACACCCTCTGTCCCCAACAAACAGAAAATGTCTCCTCAAATTGTCTTGAGTTGTCCTTCGTGTCAGTAGCAAGGAGACGCAATTCTTGCCACTAAGTTTTGTTCCACAGAAAGTCTGCAATGCTGGTAAAGAAGACTGTAGCAGCCAAAAACCACCTTTGAAGACAGAGCCACAGTTAGAAGGTAAAAAAAGCTTTTCTTATTGGCTCATTTAAAACTTCTGAATGAATTCATGTGGTGGGAATCATTACAAGTTTTGTTATGCTGCCTCTTGGCTGAGATTTCCGCGTGAGTAAGCAGTTTCCCAAAGTGTTATTAGCTTTGTATGCAGAGAGCAAGGCCACTCTGGCTTGGTCATCCAGTTTTTAAGCAATCAGCAGGGGAAACAGGGGAAAAAGAACACCCTCTCCTCCAAAAAACATTCAAACAAACAAAAAACCCTAACCCTGAATACAGACTTTTGCTTCACTGAATCATAAAGTTAGGGATTAGACATAACCTCGAAAGGTCATCTAAGCAAACTCCCCTGCCAGAGCAGGATCACCTAGGGCAGGTCACACAGGAACAGTCCAAGTGGCTTTTGAAAGTCTCCCAAGTAGGAGACTCCACAACCGCTCTGGGCAACCTGTTCCAGTGCTCTGTCACCCTCACAGTGACATTTGCATTATAAATACTTTTTCCTCAGAAAACCTCTGTCAGAAGCCACTTCAGAGTTCAGCTAACAAAACCCACGTCCCTGAACTCATCCTGTTGAACAAAGCACAAGCAGAGTGCAAGAAGGAAGGACAAATCCTGTGGAAAACATGGTATGTGGAAATACAATTTCCTTTTGTTTTCCAGGACTGCTCACGCTCTGTTTGCCTACCACAGCAATTTCACAATGTCTGCAGCTGAAACTGCTTCCCGAGTTTATCGCTCCAGGAATCTCTTACACAGCCTGCACAGTGCAGTAATTCATTATCAGCCACCAAGCACTGTGCTGGCTCTTAAATGAATGAGGCAAAAAGAACAGGGTTTTATGAAAAACCCTGTAACTTCAGTGAATGATCAGATGACTCTGTAGGTCTGCCTTTGGCATATTTTTTAGCAAGTAAGAAATGGAATTTTTCATGGTCTTAATGGTCCCTGCATACAGGGCCTATCTTATGTAGAGGCCCCATTTATCTTACATAGTGTTTTTCGTTGAAATTTCACGTTCCTTACAGAGAGAGAGAATCTCAAGGTAATTTAGAGAGAATCATACTGTTTTCAGTTGTGCAAAAAGTTTGCAGAAGTTGTTAAACTTCTTCCTTAGATCTGTGTGTTCATTCCTCCTGTATCCTTCCTTTCCAAGGATCGGTAAACACATCACCAAAGGTTATTGTGCCTTAACCTCAGCTTAATGGCAGTGGTGACCCAGAACTCCCACTAGTCATTTCTCACCTGAGAACAAAAGTATTCTTCAAGTCAAGAAGATTTTTATGTCTTCAAAGTTGTGTGGTCTGACCTCAAGGGGAGGGGTGGAAGATGCAAACACACAAGTTGTAAAAGGGATAAGCTCACCTTTGCTGTGAATGCCAGGGCTTGGATGCTTGTGCCAAACACCTGTGGAGTTACTACAGGAAAAAAAGGGTTTCCTCATACTTACTTTTGCTGTGTTTCTCCTGCTTTCACCCTTATTGCCTTTACTATCAGTCCTGGCCGACGGGTGCCTTTTGTCCATGGTATTATGGTTTGAACTGTGTCCCAGATATTTTCCCAAACTGCAGTTCCTTCCCACTTGAACTTAATCATTATTAGATCACCAATATCAGTGTCCAAGGTGATGAGAAATGAGTAGGTTTTATTGCCATGAATGCCTTCGACTCTGCAAAAAAAAAAACCAGAATCAAGCCATGTTAATACTTGTGGATTAAGGTAAATTTTGAAAAAAACAGAACTGTTTCCTTCTCCAGTGGGGATCATTACAATCTCTAGGATGCTCTTCCTTCAAGTTTTTAATGTGCTGAAATAAGCCAACATGTAAGAGAAGCTGCAGACATGGGACAAGTTTTTTACTCAAGTTTGTTTTATTGAGAATTTTTCATGCAAAAACTGTATGACCATAGAATCATAGAACCGTGGAAAGGCCAGGGTTGGAAGGGACCTTGAAGATCTAGTTCCAAAACCCCTGCAGATCACTAGGTCAGGTTACTCAGGTCCCCATCCAACCTGGCCTTCAACACTGCCAGGGATGGGGCAGCCACAGCTTCTTGGGCAACCTGTTCCAGCATCTCAGCACCCTCACAGGAAAGAATTTGTTCCTCATTCAATCTTTAATCTCCCCTCTTCAAGTCTGGAACCCTTTCCCCTTGTCCTCTCGCTCTGCACCCTTGTCAAAAGCTCTATCCCAGCTTTCCTGTAGTCCCCTTCAGAGATTGGGAAGCTTCTAGAAGGTCACCTGAGAGCCTTCTCTTCTCCAGGCTGAACAACCCCAACTTGCTCAGCTTGTCCTCATACGTGAGGTGCTGCAGCCTTCTGATCATTTGAGTTGCTCTCCTCTGGAAATGTTCCAGGAGCTCTGTGTCCTGATGTTGGGGACTCCAGAACTGGACACAGCATTCCAGATGGGTNTCAAGTCTGGAACCCTTTCCCCTTGTCCTCTCGCTCTGCACCCTTGTCAAAAGCTCTATCCCAGCTTTCCTGTAGTCCCCTTCAGAGATTGGGAAGCTTCTAGAAGGTCACCTGAGAGCCTTCTCTTCTCCAGGCTGAACAACCCCAACTTGCTCAGCTTGTCCTCATACGTGAGGTGCTGCAGCCTTCTGATCATTTGAGTTGCTCTCCTCTGGAAATGTTCCAGGAGCTCTGTGTCCTGATGTTGGGGACTCCAGAACTGGACACAGCATTCCAGATGGGTTCTCACAAGTGCAGAGTAGAGGAGGAGAATCACCTCCCTTGACTGACTGTCACTGCTTCTTTCGATGCAGCCCAGGACACAGTTGGTTCTCTGGGCTGCAAGTATGCGCCATGTGAACAACCCCAACTTGCTCAGCTTGTCCTCATACGTGAGGTGCTGCAGCCTTCTGATCATTTGAGTTGCTCTCCTCTGGAAATGTTCCAGGAGCTCTGTGTCCTGATGTTGGGGACTCCAGAACTGGACACAGCATTCCAGATGGGTTCTCACAAGTGCAGAGTAGAGGAGGAGAATCACCTCCCTTGACTGACTGTCACTGCTTCTTTCGATGCAGCCCAGGACACAGTTGGTTCTCTGGGCTGCAAGTATGCGCCATGCCTGCTCTGGCAGGGGGATTAGGCTAGATGATCTTTTGAGGTCCCTTCCAATCCCTAATGATTCTATGATTCTATGCATGTGCTAAAATTAGTGAAGTTCAGGAAGAAGACTACAATTTCCACTTCATCTTCACTTAGCTGTGCTAAACCGTTTCACTCATTGCGTGCTTATGGCCGTGACATGGCATTACAGATCAACGCCTTATTTCCCACTTGTACCACATCATGGGATACCAGTACTCACAGTGGGATGGGCAGGTTTTTAGCATCTTCCTTAGTGCCTGCCAGTGAGATGCTGAAACTTGGTTCTATCTGCTTGTCTTGGATCTCATTGATGAGGTGGATCTTGAACTGATAATGATAGACTGTAGAAAGAAAGAATTAGAAAAGTTATTAAATGATAGGTCAAAGCAGCAATAGATTTCTCAGGCAAAAGGCTTTTGGAGCAGAAACTATTTATATTTCATTGTATTTCTTGAACAAGTTTGTTGCAGTTGACGTCTTGTTTTTCCTGATTGTTACCCAACAACCTGGGGCCTGCTTGCACTGTTTAAAAGGATGGAGAAAAAAGGTCGCCTGGATTGAGTTCCCCTTACAAGATAAAACTTTCTTCCATGGGAAATATTTCTGATTTTCTGAAGTTTAATTGTTGGAGTTTGTGGCAAGCTGTCTAGCTGATCAGCAGACAAACCCTGCTGACTGGGTATGAGAGGAGATATGCGGTACACATTGAAGACCTTAGCGATAGTCAGGCTTCTCTGATGTGACCCACAAAGCAGGCAACTCACAGCCCTTCCTTGGCTGCATAACAGTCCGTTTGTTCTTAACACGCAAATGCTAACCGTGTGACCTTGTTCAGGCCCAATACCGTACGAAAGATGTTGTGAGCGTGTTGAGATTTAGTGGGTTTCTGGAAGCACAGTGTTCAGGAAAGTATTTTAGTGGAATATTGTCAGTGAAAAATGCCTTCAGTGTTCTGATGAGAAGCATTTTGACATTTAGCACACTAGGAAAAAAACCCACTCCCCAACATACAGTTGGAGGCCATGTGCATGCAGCTGGATTCCAGTGTCCAAAATTCCACTCTCTGGTCATTCTACCAACTGCCTTCATGAGAAAACCCGAAGTGATTTCTATTAACAAAGGCCACAGTGTTTGGAAAATTAGAGTATAGTGTTTATCCTTGCAATCTGGTAAAGAGACACCTGCGAACCTGCCCTGGTAAGCATTATTGCTTACAAGTTTTGGAGTAGAAAGCGGGTTTTTCCTCGTTTCCTCTCTGCACCTGCTTTGAGCTTCGCTACATCGGAGAGCGGCTCCACCGTACTGCTGGGAGAGTCCTGTACGAGCCCAGATTTTCATTGGTTGTTCTTGGTGCAGCTCGGCGTGTTCAGGACAGAAGGGGTTTGCTGTAACATCTTGTTATTGTTTTACAGTCGTTGTCTTTAGTGAGTGATGCGTTTTGGGAAGGTGCCACTCAGAAAACAAACTGGTGGCTGCTTTGCTGCAAACCCAGTGAAGACAAAGCTGGCAGAGGCTTATTTACAGGTCACTTTTATTAATGACCTGTCTTCCTCTGAGTAAAAGCAGACTGTTCTAGTGTGTGTTCTGCTACAGCCAAGGCTTCTGTTGAGATTTTGATGCTCGCTAAGGAAAAAGATGAGTGTATTCATATGAAACCTGTCTTAGAACTCCATCGCAGCTCTATTGTAAAGGTCAGCTTCTCTGTCACAACTGCTTTTTGTTTGACCTAGATCAGTGAGTGCTCTGGGATTGTGAAATGTAATGCTGAGTCTTTCAGATTTCTTCGGTTTGGGCTTCTCACGTGATCCTCAAATATTTTTCTAAGAGCATTACAAAGCTGACTTTGTACTCATTCTTCCACAGTTGCCGCCTTGTTTGGGAGCTGTTATGAAAGGAAGCTGTTGTCTGGGACACTGATAGCTGCGTGTGCACCAAGGACGTTGTTTTGAAGCAAACCCAGTTCCAAACATAAAAATGCAACATGGTTCAAGTGGAAGTCAAAGCCAGTGAGAGTTGTTCTACGACAGGCTGAAGCTATCTCCCTGCTCAGAGAATAACACAGCACTGGGATTGCGTGTGCCCAGGCATGGTGGTGGCACGCACTGCCTTCACAGAGCAGTTTGCTTATTCAGGTGGGGACTTGACTGTGCTGCAGCAAAATGGCATCAGGATCAAGACACAGCCTCTGGAATTTTTAAATCTACTTCAAGTAGGTTCCTTGAGGTATTTTTAAAATATAAGCTGCTTTGGTGGGCCTGGCTGGGCTGAGCAGACCCCTCTGGGGTCTTCCCTGTGAACTTTACCACTGCTTTAGTCAAGCACTACCACTGTGGTTCTTGGTGGGGTGTTTTGAGACTCTGATACTGCAGCTTAGTGCCAGGCTCTGTGGGGAAGGAAGATGTGTAGTGCAAGCTGTTTTAGTCATTTCTCCTCTGTACTGGAAAGCCCTTGAGTGCCTGTTCCAGGGACACTGCAGACATTTCAATGTACTTCAACCCTGCTGTCCAAGGTGGGCTGAGCCTAATGGAAGGGCTCAGCCCCAGCTGGCGGTGAGGTGGTGAGGGACCACTGTGGCCCTGAGCTGTTCCATGGCCCCCCTCTCAGCTGAGGAGCCAGGCTAGGGGGCCCAGGAGTCTCTTGGAAAAAGTGTCACTGCTGTTCATTCTACACAGTCCTGCTTGTTCTCATTTCAAAAGGCACAGAAACCTTGCCAGCTGTCGACCATGGACATTTTATGATGGAGACTGCTGGGCACCATTTCATGCTGCTGCTGCTCTGTCTGCTAATTCTTGCAGGAAACCACTTAGTCCTTCCCTGTGTACTTGCAAAACTGTCACTTTGTGCCCTTGAGAAAAGAATTTAGTAAAGTTGGAGTAGCAGCCACTTTTACTGCTACAGTTCTGCCCTCTAAATTGTAGAGTCATATGGGTTTGGAAGGGACCTCGAAACATCATCTAGTCCAATCCCCCCGCCACAGCAGGATCACCTAGACCAAGTCACACAGGAACACATCCAGGTGGGTCTTGAATATCTCCAGTGAAGGAGACTCCACAACCGCCCTGGGCAGCCTGTTCCAGTGCTCCGTCACCCTCACTGTGAAGAAGTTCTTTCTTAAATTTCTGTGGAACCTCCTGTGTTCCAGCTTACACCTATTGCCCCTCATCCTATCACTAGATGACACTGAGAAGAGCCTCGCCCCATCCTCCTGACACCCTTCAATCAAATATTTAT
>VXBP01006391.1:282172-341729 GCA_013400115.1 Rhinopomastus cyanomelas | reverse complement strand
CTAGACTCTGTCCCATTGACCACCACTCTTTGGCTTCTATCCTGCAGCCAGCTCACCATCCACCTCACTACCCGATCATCTAGACCACACTGTCTCAGTTTGGCTGCAAGGATGCTGTAGGAGACTGTGTCAGATGCCTTACTCAAGTCAATATAGACCACATCCACCACTCTGCAATCATCTAGCCACCTGGTTATGCCCTCTTAAAAGGCTATCAGGTTGGTCAAGCACGACTTTCCCTTGGTGAAGCCTTGCTGACTGTCCCTAATGACCCTCCTGTCCTTGATGTACCTGGAGACGGCATCTAGGATAAATTGTTCCATCACCTTTCCTGGGATGGAGGTGAGGCTGACTGGTCAGCTGACTGGTTTATATTTACCTGGGACTTCCTTCATACCCTTTTTGAAGATTGGAGTGACATTTGCTATCCTCCAGTCCCTGGGCACCTCTGCTGATCCCCGTGACTTAGAAAAGATGATGGAGACTGGCTTAGCAATGACTTCTGCCGTCTCCCTTAGTATGATGGGATGGTGCATCCCATCAGGGCCCATGGATTTGTGTACATCTACTTTGCTCAACTTATCCCTAACCCAGTCCTCATCAACCAAGGCAGGCTCCTCTCTTGTCTCGACTTCCTCTGGCGCCTCAGCACTCTGGGGCTTATTATCAGGACAGCCCCTAGAAGCATAGACAGAGGCAATGAAGGTGTTCAGTATTTCTGCTTTCTCTGTATCCTCTGTCTTCAGGGCACCCACCTCATTCGGCAAGGGGCCTGCTTTTCTAGTTGCATCCCTACAGTCTCTCACCAGAGCCCTATAATCACCCCAAGTGGTCATCCCCTCCTTCCATGACCTATAGACTTTCATCTTCCTCTTAAGTTTGCCCACCAGCTCCCTGTTTAACCACGCAGGTCTTCTGACTCCCTTCCTTGACTTCCTTCCTATTAGAATGATCTTTTCTTGTACTCTAAAGAAGCAGTCTTTGAATGTTAACCAACTATCTTGGGCCCCTTTACCTGCCAGTACCCTGTCCCATGGGATTTCCCCTAGCAATTGCTTAAAAAGGCCAAAGTTGGNAAAATCCCCCATGAGAACCAGGGCCTGTAGCTGTGAGGGTACTGTCAGCCACCTGTAAAAAACCTCATCAACTTTCTCATTCTGATCTGGTGGCCTGTAATAGACACCCACAATAGTGTCACCCATGTCAGCCTGCCCCTTAATGCACACCCACAAGCTCTTAGCTCTCACTTCATCTGCCCCTGGACAGAACTCATAGAATCATAGAATCATCTGGGATTGGAAGGGACCTTGAAAGATCATCTAGTCCAATCCTCTTGCCACAGCAGGATCACCCAGACCAAGTCATACAGTCAGTCTCGGTTAGAAGGGACCACTGGATCATCCAGTTCCAACCCTCTGCCATGAGTAGGGACATCTTTCACCAGATCAGATAGCCCAGAGCCCCACCCAACCTTGCCTCTGACATTTTAGAATCTTGATGAAGGAGCATCAAGATGGGCTACTGATGGGCTTCCTATAAGTTTTAGAAGCTTTAAGAAATGAGTCTCAGGATCACAAAGCTTAGGCTCATTCTCACACTTTGCCACCACTCTGACGATTAGCAGGTGTTCCCACAAACCTTTGAAAGGCATCTGTGCTCTTGTTCTCAAGAAAAGTCGCCTACTTGTTGGAGTCCTCTCCTGCCTGACGTTGTAGCCCAGTGTGTTGCACCGGTTCTTTCTGCAGTTGAGGCACATCCCTTTATTGAAAGCGCTGATGTCACTGCACCCATACGCTGTGCTTTGCTTATCGCTGTGGAGCAGGGAGTCGATGAACAAATGGACCGACCTCTCGTGGGCACATTTCACAGCTTGGGTGATGCCTGAAAAATTGCAAACAACAGAATTTTGTAATGGCTTGTTCCTCTTTACCATTTGAGCTGTAGGAACAAACCATAAACGTGTTCTCGTTCTCCTCCCTCCCCACCTGCCTTACTACTAAAGCATCATAATTTTGCCTCAGAAATCCCATGTCATATCAACTTTACTTTTAGGATAGTCCAGAAATAGTTTGCTTGAACCCACGTGATGATAAGATTGAATAATTTGCTGTTTAGTCTTCTCTAGCCTGTTTAGGAATGTAAAGGTAAACCTTGATTTCATTGTTCTGGCTGTTTGGGTCGATAGGAAACACGATACAAGGCCATGTGCAGACTGACTGACCACGCTGCATTGAAGGTGGCAGCCTCAGGCTGTTGTCTTTTGGATGTTTGCATGAAAATGTCTCTGTTTTTCCCAGTCTGAGTGACCAGCTCTTATGTTGAATTGACTTGTGCTTGCAGCTACTACTGGAGAAAAAGGAGCACAGAAGTTATTAAATACATGGTGATAATATTAAATCCATAAATCTGTTTTTATGAGGAGCATCTCTTTTTGTTAAGTGCCATCAAATTACAAAAGTGATTTTCTTCTGTGTAACTGGGATATGTGACAATGGACTGGTTTTATGTCTTTACTGGTAGATGAGCTGCTTGCTTTCACATTTATCAAGCATTTATTACTGGAAAGGGTTATTAACCCTTGGCCCAGGCTGCCCAGGGCAGTGGTGTTGTCTCTTTGTCTGGAGGGTTGAAATGACCTGGTGCTGTGGGACCTGGTTTACTGGTGACCTGGCAGTGCTGGGTCCAAGGCTGGACTTGATCTCAAAGGTCTCTTCCAACCAAAGAAATGCCTGATAGCAATTAGAGTCTACTTATAGGTAGCGTGATGCTAGCAGAGGTGTGTTAGGGGAACAGTGCTCTTGACGTTTTCCCTGAACAATTCTGGTTGTTATTATGCGTCAACCAGTACTGTACCTTTTTCCAGTATATTGCATCAGTTCCTCTACATGTTTTTGTTTGTTGCAAATAAGCTGCTGTATGTAAACCCTAGCATGAAACACTGGCAGTCGGATCCTGGAGAGCATTATCTGTGCAGCTGAAGGATGAGGAGTTGGGAAAAGGTGAACCGAGGGTTTATTTTGAATGAAATAATTATGCACTAACTGAATCTGGATAGATTAGGATAAGTTTTTTTGATTTCCACTACCACTAGACCAAAGACCTTTTGGAATGATTCAGAACTGCTTCACAATGGGATGCTCCTAGTCTCATTTTCAGAAGAGCTGGATTCCTTACTGGATTCAGTAAAACCAGTTTGAACTCAATGCATGTAAAAATCAGGTAATTCCTGTTACAGGAATTGGTTTCCTTGCTTATAATGGGAATACTATCACAGAATTGTTGGCTCATGCCAATAATTAAGCAGACTAGATGGCCACATAGCAAGACCTGAGCCTCTGCCCCTTTGATATTTAGTTCAACGTCACACGTGTAGTCAGCAATTCAGGCGGAGGATGTTTGACACAGAGACACTGAGGGAAGAATTGATAGTTTCTTGGAATATTGGAGGAAAATGTGAAGTGTGCTCAAAAGTTTTAGTCCATTCCTGAGCCCCAGGACAGACCCTGTGCCAGAATCCCAGAATGATTGAGGCTGAAATAACCCTCTGAGCTCATCCAGCCCAGCCCAGGACCTAACATCACCACAGTGGCCAGACCAGGGATCAAGGGGCCACAGCCAGACTGTCCTTCAACACTTCCAGGGATAGAGACTCCACCACTACCCTGGGCAGTCCATTCCAGGGTCTGATCCCCCTTTCCATAAGGAAGGGCTCCCTAACATCCAACCTAACTCTCCTCTGGTGCAACTTCAGTCCCTGCCCTCTCATCCTGGTGCTGGTTGCCTGGGAGAAGTGGCTGACCCCCACCTGTCTACAACCTCCCTTCAGGGACTTGTAGAGAGGGAGAAGATCCCCCCTGAGTCTCCTCTTCTCCAGGCTAAATACCCTCAGCTCCCTCAGCCTCTCCTTATCAGACTTGCCCACCAGACCCTTCCCCAGCCTTTTGTCTCCTTTGGACCTGCTCCAGCACCTCAATCTCTGTCTTGAAGTGAGTGGCTCAGAGTGATGCTCCCATTAGATACTCTTTAAAACCACTTGAAGTTTCCTGGAGATCTTGTCAGTGTGGCTGTAACGCTGCTTGTGTTTCATGCCATTGGTTCTTACCGGTGATTCCGTACTGGGCAATGTGGTTATACACATGGATGAAGTGACAGCCAGGCTGGAAGGTGCCTCCATTGGGATAAAAGTCAAAATGAGCCACTGGCTGCTTGATGCCAACACTGAGCCCCATGTGCTGTTTCGTGAATGTATGGATTGCGTCCACAAAGTTTGCGTCGTCTGGAGATAAACGGTCTGTTGGGGACATTCCTTCAAACAAGGGGCCAGCAGGGTCAAGGCCTGCAGTGAATGCAAATAACGTATCGGTGATACAGTGCAGATGGGCTGTTCTTCTACAGTTATGAGCAAGTCTGAGACAGACACTGAAAACCAAGCAGCCCTGGTACTTCACAAGGCCTTTCACTAATGGAAGCAGTGCTAGGAATGCTGGTCCTGCACAGGAGGGTGTGTGGCTACACTGACAAGTTGGTAAACACAAGTGCTGCAGTGAACAGTAACTGCACCGCGCACAAGGACACAGGCCTGGAGATAGCTGTGTTTGCTCTGGGCAAACCGAGCTCACTGCTGCTTTGTCACATGGCGGGTGTTTGCTCAGTTTTGGTCTTTCATACTCTAGATGTCCTGCAGTTCAGAGGCCCTTTGGAAGACACCGGACCCAAAACAAGGTTGACTTTTGGCCCACATTTGGGACACCAAACTTCCTAAAGCTTCACTTACTGCTTACAAAGAGCTGTACGACAGCTAGGTGTTGTTTTAAAGGGTTCACGGCAAGTTAGTGTGGGATGAACAAAGAGTAAGTCTTCTGCTTATTGAATGGGGTCAGGCGCATCAATAACCTTATAACAGCATTTTCATCACACTTGTACTTAGCACAGTCACAAAGCGTTAAAGGAGGTTCCAGATCCCGCTAGTCAGAGTGTTTGGGTTAGGTTTGGTTAAGCGTCTCTTAGGGATAGTCTGACGGCACGGTTCTGGTCAAGTGTAGTCCACAGCTATCGTTTTTGCCACAGGAGAACTGGTTAGACAGTTCCTCTAACATAATGGGGTTTTTTGCTGCTACTGAAGAGTGTGTTTGAATGGCTTTGGGTCAAGGTAGCGACCAAAGGTCCAAGGTTAGTGGTTAACATTTAGCTGAAGGTGTTCCTGGGGATCGGGGCAAGATAAATTCCATCAACGTGCAACTGGAATCTCTGGTTTCTGATTTGTAGTCCCCTCGCTCACTTGTTTAGCACAGGATAATTTGGACTGAGGTAGGAAATGTCAAACACAGAAACACCGTGATAATGATTTATAAAAGTGGTTTTGTTAGACTTTCTAAATACAATTTCTAAACTGATGGGACGAAACCCCTAAGCTGTGGCCAGTACTGCTGTTCCACAGCTACAGTTGATGTGACGTTGATATGTCAAATATCTGTGTAACTTAAATCGTTCGGTGCTCTGGGATGGAAAGGGACCTCTCAGGGTCATCTAGTCCAATCCCCTTGCAGTGAGCAGGGACATCTTTGTATCTGATTACCCAGAGCTTCATCTAGCCTGCCCTGGAATGTTTCCTGGGATAAGGCATCTACCTCCTCTCTGGTCAACCTATTCCACTGTTTCATAACCTTAATAGTAGAAAGTATCTTCCTTCTGTTCTAGTCTAAGTCTATCCTCTTTCAGTCTAAAGCCATTAAATAGGTCTCCTTTCAGTCTAAACCCATTACCCCTTGTCCTGCCGCAATAGGGCTTGATGAAAAGATTGTCCCATCTTTTTTATGGCATTGAAAGGCAATAAGGTCTCACCCAGAGCCTCTTCTAGAATTTGATAAAAAATAGACTGTAGTTCTGAATGCAATCAAATCAGCAAATCTTCGTATCTTAACAATTCATTTTCTTTTAGCCTTTTAAAAATCCGTGCTTCTAAAATTAATTTCTAGCTACTGACCTGTCCACTTACGTTTGTGAAAGTTCTTTTACCTGTAATTCTTCCAATCTTCTTCGTACCGCTGATATAACTTCCAGCAAATCCTGAAACATGAGCTCCTAGGCTGTACCCAATTAGATGAGCATTGCTTCTGGAAAATTGAACGGATTCCTGGAAGAGAGCGGCACCTTTGCTTGGATTCAGAAAATGTCAGGGAAAAACACTGAAATACTTGCTACCAGGTAGGAACAGCATGACGTACGCCAGGAATGCAGGAGTTGGTGTGGGAGCTCTTACCTCCAGCCACTCCAGGAAGGCTGCTATTTCCTGTCCTATGTGGCGGGTGTTCTGCACAGCGATGGGGTAGTGCTGGTGAGCAAACGTGAGCCAGTCTGCGACGATCACGTTCATCTGCTTATGGTGGAACTTCAAAGCCGCCGCCATTTTCCAAATCCAACTTTCTAATATCCCATCCACCTGGTTTATGAAGAGGAAAAAATCATTCTCAAGGGAAACCCGTCCCTGCCAAACATTTCTTGTAAAACGTTCAAACCCCAATAAAATAACCAAGGGGTGTTGGTGCCAGTAACTAGGTTTTAGGGGTGGGGGCTTCAGCGTGTTTCAGTGCAGAGGACTTTGGAATTTGGGGGGACAGAATAATTAAGAATCAGCATAAGAAATGCATAACAATTTATATTTTGTGATGTGAGCTTTTAGCAGTGAAAGTATGTCCCTGTCATCCTGAGAGAACTAGTATTCATGCTTCTCATAGGTAATTAGTGACAGAAATAAGTGGGAAGGGCTTCAAGCTTCTGTTGGGCAGGTTTAGACTAGACATCAGGAAAAGAATTCCTCATGGAGAGAGTGGTCAGGCACTGGAATGGGCTACCCAGGGTGGTAGTTGAGCCACCATCCCTGGATGCATTTAAAAGTCGCTTAGATGTAGTGTTGGGGGATCTGGTTTAGCAGTGGGCTGGTAGAGTGGTTGGACTTGATGATCCCAAGGGTCATTTCCAACCGGAATGGCTCTATGATAAAAAAGAAAGAAATGAAATGCCTAGATAGTTTTATTTCATTCCAGAGCAGCTGTCCCAGTAAATGTAAGCTAAAAGGATTGGGGAACGAGCAAAGCTGGAGGGTTGTGGACCAGTACGCTTTTGAGAGCTGCTGTTTTTACATCATTCTTGGCTTTTCCATTAAGGACCTGATGGCAGTTTCCTTACTGGCAGCATACGCTGCCTCTGGTTTGATAGACCAGGATTCTTATTTTAATCTGCCAGGTTTATTTGTTGCTTTAGCTGCACCTGTTTCCCCAGGGGGTGGAAAATCCTTGTCTCCACTGCTTCGTTTATAAGAAAGGATTTTTATTTTTCTTCTCCATTGAGCTGGAAGCACTTGGGTGACAGTTAACTGAGGTGGAAGGGTTAATTTTTTCAGCTGAAGGGGCTTACAGAGAAGTCCTCTCTAAAGCTGTGTCTGTGAGAAAGGTGTACAGAGATCACGTGCACTTGTTTTGAATTTGTCAGTCAAAATCTGCTGGTGAACACAGAGAAATGAAACTGGCATTGAGTCCTCCAGAGGCAGAGCAATTAAATTCAGCTACTTGTTTGAGCTCTGCTGGCTTTAAACCAGGGTAAAGCTAGTCCTTACTTGGGACTTCTCCATAAACAGTTGCTTGTAGACTTCCTTTGGAATCTCGGGGAGGACTGTCCACTCTATTATTTCTAGCCATGATTCCTACCAGGACAATTTACCATCTTTCTAACCATAACCTTCCTTCTGAAGTTACTTCTGGCACTGGGGTGAGTAAATCAAATGGGATGGAGCTTGAAGTAAGAATAAAACATGGGTTCGTACCGACCAGCCATGGACTATCATCACCAGAGGCAGAGACGCATTGAAGTTGCATTTCTCAAGAGTCTCCAGCTGGTTAAAAAAAATCAGACAGCTGCCTTCGGGTGTGTCTGTGTAGAGCCGAAATTTGGTTTCTGAGTTCTTCTGATCTTTCTTTGTTCTGATGTGCTGGCTCTGTGATCCCGGGGACTCTGAAATGGAATTCGTAACAGTCATGATAGGATGGCATCGAAAACCAGGATGAGGCTGGGGAAGGGACTGGAGGGAAAGTCTGATGAGGAGAGGTTGGAGGAGCTGCGAGTGTTTAGCCTGGAGACAAGGAGACTCAGGGGGGACCTTCTCCCTCTCTACACCTCCCTGAAGGGAGGTTGTAGTCAGGTGGGGCTCAGGCTCTTCTCCCAGGCAACCAGAGCAAGGACAAGAGGGCAGGGCCTAAAGCTACCAGGGGAGGGTTAGGCTGGATGTTAGAAAGCTGTTCCTCATGGAAAGGGTGATCAGACATTAGAATGGACTGCCCAGGGCAGTGGTGGAGTCCTCATTGCTGGAGGTGTTGAAGGACACCCTGGCTGTGGCCTTTAGTGCCCTGGTCTGGCTGCTGCAGTGATTTTAGTTTGTGGGCTGAGCTGGATGAGCTCAGGGCTCTTTTCCAGCCTCAGTCATTCTAGGACTCTGTGATACACAGTTTATAAAAGACAGAAAACTGGTCAGATTGAAACTCTGGCTCTGTGTGGTTGCTGCCTGCTCTGGAGTGAGCAAATCTCAACGTCTTGGGTCAAAAAAAGTGGAACAGGCTGCCCAGAGACGTTGTGGAGTCTCCTTCACTGGAGATATTTAAGACCCGCCTGGATATGCTCATGTGCGACTTGGTCCAGGTGATCCTGCTGTGGCAGGGGGATGGGACTAGATGATCTTTCGAGGTCCCTTCCAATCCCTAATGATTCTATGATTCTGTGAAAAAAAGTGTTCTCTTTATGTTTGAGATGGTCTAGATGTGAGAACATCTACACAGAAAATTCTGTTCTTACTGACAACAGGCCCGTGTGGAAGTGTGTAAGTACTTTACAAGCATTACATAGGTGTTGCACAGACAAGCGCGTTCGCGGACTATTCACTCTGCAGGGCTGTTTCACCCGTGGGAAGTTGCTAGTAACTGCCGAGCGAGCATCATTACACTGAAGGAACTGCTTTATTCAGGGTTATAACTCTGCCTAGAGGCTCGGGTGGCCGCCTAAAACTATTAGACAACATCCTAAATGACCCCTTCTCTCTGAAAGGCCAGGTGAAAAGCTGCTCTTCTAGTTGTAGTGGTTTTGGTGGTTTGGTTTTTTGATAAAGCAGCTTGAAATCTATAGGATGCTGTGAAGTACCTGGGCTGGTCTCTGTTTTCCAGAAAGTGGAGACTGGGTGACCTCTGGTCTTACCAAAATCATGAGCACAGCAGGAAAAATATAGAATAGAATGAGTGTTTCTAGAGGAAAATGCTGAAAAGTGGAGTAAAATACAGCAGAAGCTTACAGAGAGGGCACTGTCACATGCAAGCCTGGTGTTTCTTACTAATAAGACTTCAGACTAAAAATAGTCCATAGACTACATTAGTGAGCCAGAAGAACTGAGGATTCATGGAAGAAGAGTTTGTGATGAACTAGATGAAGGAAAGTTCTGTTTTGTGAAAGAAGCTCGTAAAGAGGAGAGTTTTCTAGTGGAGTTCCTTTGAGAGTGTTTTCTTTGGCTAATCTTGATTTAATATTGTCATTAAAGCTGCAGGCAGGAAAGGTACAAGACAACAAAACTTGGGAGGCTTTTGTCGAGGCTGAGGAGACCAAAATGTTGAACAGCGAGAACTAGGTGGCCATGAAAGGAAAGCAGCAGAAACAGGTAGAATTTTCCCGCTGTGAAGCACAAGGTCATACAGTTGATAGGAATTTCTCTGAAAATGGGGCTCATAAATTGAAGTGACATGTTGGTAACAGGACTTGACTGTAGGAATCAATACAAACACCTGACAACAAGTTGCTGCTGTGATTTGGCTGGGAGAGGGAAAACCTAATTGCAGGCTGCGCCACGGAAGAGATTTTGCTGTAGGGAGAGAGAATGTTAGTGTCAGTAACTGAAGGCACTTACTGACCACTGACGTAGCTCCTGTTACCAAGCTCAGGTGAGAGCAGCTGAGTTGGGTGAATGGTTGGAATCTATTATCTTGATGGTCTTTTCCAACCTATATAATTCTATGGTTCCGCTCTGTGCTGAAAAAACTCCAGGCAATGTGGTGTTTCATAGCTACAAATCAGGATTCAGGAAGTTGTTCAGCTATTTTACAAGAGCTGGAATTTTAAAAGCTGCAAATCCTCATCTTCAGTGTCTGGTGCCTTTCTTCAGCGTCGCTTGCTACGACAGAGGCTGATCGTTTCTCAGTGACTACTGAAGAGCATTTCTGTGGGATTTCTGAAGAGTTGTGTTAGGAGAAAGTGAATTGAGATTAGTCTGAAGGTGGAAAGAGGTTTGATGATGATACACTCAACCTCCTGTTTCCTCTGGCTGTGGTGGGCAGTCTCTACACAAAGACAAAGCGTTGTGTTCTACTTTTAGCTCGAAAAGAAAAACAGGAGTGGCAACTCGTGCCTGTTCCACTGTTCCCATCCTTTCTGTGTGTCGTGCCTTGTTTCCTTGCTCTCTGTGTTTGTGCGATGCAGAGGCTCTTTCGTGCTCCTCGTGTTGTTTGTCCACAGCAACACAAGAGAGAAAACATGGCTACCAAGTCAATGGTTTCAAGAGCTCTGGTGCTGTAATGGGGGGAGTGTTTAGCTCAGCTAATGGTTTGAACTCCTTCATGACTGTCAAAAGGGAAAAGCTCCAGTAGCATTGGTTGTGTTTTTAGACAAAGAACTGCTTCACTTTGTTAATCCACGTAATGGAGAAGGAAAGAATGCTGAAGAGCTTGGTTTCTGCGGCAGGCTCTTGCTAAAGATGTCGTACCAGTGACTCAGTGATCTGATCGAAAGCAGTTGTGGACTTTCACAGGTCACTTTACAAAAACAACAAAACAAAAGGGCTAAAAGTTTTCCCATTATAAACTGTTTCCCATGCCAGTTGCAGCAAAGACTGCCAAGATCTTCCTGAAACTCTGTGGAAACTTAGCCCTTGCCCAGATGAGTGACCTGCTGACTAAATTTCCCTTTTTCTGAGAAGATCTGACTCCTGAATTGTTTCAGGAGAGGCAACGTGACACGGCCTCGCGGATCCTGCTGCTGTCGTAAATTGCTTTCACCCAGAACGGCCTGAGAATTGCAAGCCCTTTACCTCTCCTTCCCTTGTGTGAGTGATTTGAGACGGCCAGGCATCCTACTGAAAAGTACAACCAGAAGAGTCACTCCCAGGTAAATGAAACTTTGCTTAACTAGGATCTAAAACCAACTGGAAGTGCCTGTGCATGAGAAAATCCAGTGCGAATTATTAAATGCAGACACCACCGCTTGCTCAGGAGAACTTGGTGACCGGGAAACGCTGTGGGTGAAGTGCTTTTGGCCACTACTGCTGGGGCTTCAACTAGAAGGACCTTGGGTTTAATCCCCTACAGCCACCCTGCTGTCTGACATAGACTAAAGTGGCCTTTGTTGTTCAGCCAAGGGATTAGGCCTCCAAATGATTCAGTCTGAGGGTGGTAATTTGACATCTGGTCCCATAACCTTTTTTATACTTCCAAGAAACCTGTGTTTGAGAGGAAATGTTGGGAAAATAATCAAGGACGTGTTTTTGTGAGTAGTATTTTGCTTTAATCAACCTTTTCCTCCCTTTTTTCTTGCCTCCTTTTCTCTTGCCTTTCATACATAGTCCTGATTTTTTGTCCTATTGTGTCAACTGATTATTTTTTCTTATTATTTGTTTGAATAGAGGTGGGATCCTTTACTGTTTTTGTCTGAGTTAAGCCAAAACAACAGAAGGAAATCCTGTTTTTGTGGCACACAGGAACAATCGCTAGGTGTGTTCATCTGAGCAAGGGTTTGGTTTTGCTGATACGGTATCAGTCATGCTAAGCACACCCAAAATGTCCCCACACTCATCTTTTACAGTGAAGGCCTGCAGTTATTTCTTCTAACCCTCCACAAATGTTATGTCTAGAAACAAGCTGTCTTACAAGACACTTGAGTTGTTAATTTAGGAGAGGGGTTTTAATTAGATGCTTTACGAGGAAGGAGAATTTTCTGCAGCCATCTTTTACAGTAGATCCTGCATACTGAACCAGTGTTGGGCTTTTTATTATCACTGCCATGCATTTCTTGGTTAGGATTTTCTTTGTGTAGGTGAGCTGAAGACAAATTATAACAATTTCTATTGACTGAGCCTTAGTCGGCAAAATTTCTTCCGGTACTTCTGTCTGTTACTCTATTGCAACTCTGTCATGGTCATACAATAGTGTCCTTGGGCAGTATTTGGGGTTTGGGTCTAAAAATCCCAAATATGGGATGGGGAGAGAAAGAACTACTTGGTTGGCTTCCTGGTGACTTAAAAAATTGGAAGTTTTGAAGGTGTTCCAAGTCCAAAAATTGAAACCAATAGCAGTAAATCTGTATTAGAGGGCAGTCAAGTGGTACCTAATGATAGGTTAGAGTATAATTTGGTTCATGATTATCCATGATAGGTCTGTAATTTGTATAATTATCTTACACAGTGTTGTGTAAAGTGCCTGTGCACAAAGAAATGTGTGCATATATATTTATAAAAATGATGTACAATTATGAGATGTTGTTTGTAAATACTGTAATGCTTGGATGTACGTGTTGAAGTATATGGCTTCCTCTCGCTAGTACAGCATTTAATAGGAACTTAGGACAAGAGGAAATGGCCTAAAACTGCCAAAACCAGGGGAAGGTCAAGTTGGACAGGAGGAGAAACATCTTCCTGGAAAGGGCCCTCAGGCCTTGGAACAAGCTGTCCAGGGAGTGGGCTGAATCGACATCCCTGGCTGTGTTTCACAGTTGGGGAGATCTGGAGCTCGGGGACAGGGTTTCCCAGTGGAATGGAACAGTCTGGTTTATGGTTGAACTTGATCTTAAAAGTCTGTTCTAACCTAAAGGATTCTATGAATTCAATATTACTTGGTGCACTTGTATTAGAGAGTTCAAGTGTTCAATATTGAGAGACCATATCCCTAAAGGCAGAGACTTTTCCCCTGGATGTGGTTTTGGGAAATGATTTACGTCTGCCCCACCTTGCACTGGATGGGTGGTTATGTGTTTGTTCTCTAGGACACCCAGAAGCACACAGCATTTTTTCCAGTTACTGTCTGTAATTACAGAATGAATGAATGGATGAGCTGCGAGGAGCGTTTGAAAGCTTGGAATTCCAGATCCAAAAACGTGTCTTCCAGTGATGAGCAGGAGCTGTCAGCAGAACCAGCTGAAAACCAGGGGTAGACAGAGGATCCCAGAGGGCTAGAACGACCCAGGGATGCTTCTGCTGGCCTTGATATTTTGGGTCTGTGAGCAGAGTTTCAGTCTCCTCATCAGTCAAAACCTGTTTGTGAATTACATGTTGGTGATGATGAATCCCATACTTTGAGCACAAAATGCCTGCTTTGCCCATGGCATCCTACTCAGGATGATGTTTTGTGTGAGAATTGGTTTGCATGTTAGAAGCGCAAACTTTGTGAATTCAGCTGCCTTTGCCCATCCTCTAGGCTCCTTCCAGCTTCACAGATGTGTGAATGCAGAAAGAAATAATTCTCTGGTGTTGCTGTGATCTCTGCTTGTGATATCTATAGGGGGAGAAATTTATTATGAGTTAACTCAGCTGTGAATGAGCTGTGAAAATCCTTCATGTGTTGTTAGATTTGTTTGTAGATGGTTAATGAAACAGCCTTGTGTTCTGTCACCAAGAGCTGCACGACAGACTCCAGCAGGACAGCGCAGTGGAAGTGTAGTGGAGCCAAAGTTGCTTTGTAAAGGAAATGAAATCTGCTTTAGTTGAGACAATACGATGAACCTGGACAGGATTAATTTTTGTAATGAATTTGTGGGGTTTATGTATTGGAAATAAGAAATCTTTACAAAAGGAGCATCTGTTTTGCTAAATGAGGTCTCCCCTCTTCCAGGAATAGAAGTGTAGGTCTTTGAATTGTGGTATTTGAAGAGAAAAATCCTTAAAGGTGAGGATAAGATCATTAGATAATTGATGTATTAAATCTGACAGCCTGGAAAACACAAACAAACAATCGAGTTCAGTTGCCAGATGGTGACAGGGAAGTTGTTGAGAGTTGATCATGCACTGGCAAGGGAAACAAAGGCCTGCACAGCACATTTCCTTCTGAAGTTAGTGGGCACTGGGAGTACCTACTACCCCTCATGGGTGCTGACCACTTCATGGCCCTGCACCTCAAGATTTTTCCCATCCATCATCGTGCTTAGTGCATCAGAAGCCTAGCCCACATAACAGCAGGTGGGTGGTGGAGCTGCTGATGGTGATAGCGCTGTCTGATCTCAGATGTCTTGTTTTCTTTCCTGGCCAGTGAGTGTGGTAAGCTGCACAACATCTGTGTGTGATACCTCTGAATTGCTTCTGCTTTGGGGAAAAAGATATGATCATCAGCTAGACCTCAGCACATGGATGCTTTCCTTCGAGAGTCGCTGCTGGCTGTCTCTGAACCTGGGTACTCTGCACAGATTTAGTAGATCATAGAATCATTAGGGATTGGAAGGGACCTCGAAAGATCATCTAGTCCAATCCCCCTGCCAGAGCAGGATCACCTAGACCAAGTCACACAGGAACACATCCAGGCGGGTCTTAAACATCTCCAGTGAAGGAGACTCCACAACCCCCCTGGGCAGCCCCTTCCAGCGCTCTGTCACCCTCACTGGGAAAAAGTTCCTTCTCATATTTATATGGAACCTCCTCTGTTCCAGCTTACACCCATTGCCCCTTGTCCTATCACTAGATGACACTGAGCAGAGCCTGGCTTCATCCTCCTGACACCCACCCTTCAAATATTTATAAACATGAATGAGGTCCCCCCTCAGTCTCCAAGCTAAAGAGACCCAGCTCCCTCAGCCTCTCCTCATAAGGCAGTGGGCTGTGCTTCGTGGGTAAGGTGGCAGCTGATCAGTGAGGTTGTTAATTTCATTTCCCAGTCTGTCAGAGACACACACAGTAGTGTTTCTGAGGTCGGGGTAACCCCTCTGTAGTCTCTGTGTTGCCTTCTGCTACTTGAGTGTTGCAAGCTGTTCACCACTCGGAGCAGCTCAGACAGCACAAAGCAAAAATTCTAATGTATATTTGAAGAAAGATGATAGTGCTGTTATCAAATGGATTATGTAGCTGTGGTGGCAAGGAACAAATAACGTACTGTCAGGAGACATGGGCTTGTAGAGACCTCCTAGCTTTGAGAAACACATTGGGCTTGAGAAGGTTTTAATTTAAAATATTGCAATGGATGTAAATCAGAACTTGATGTGTTCATGGACTGTTGTTCATTCTGAGTGTGAGTGGTTAGACAGAGCCTATGTACGATCTGCTCCATTGTAAGATGTTTGTTTAACAAGTCTTTTTGGACTCTTGGATAAACAGGCTGTGTTTGTACACATTAGTCCAGCGCAGTGATTTCCCTGGATGTGAGAACTCTGAAAATTACTGCTGGCATTCCAGTTGTTCTCAGAGGCCCGTACGTGTTCAGAGCCCCCATTGCTACCAACCATCTCAGACGATCGGGGAACAAGTTTCTGTTCTCATGAGAGCCACACTGATTTAGCAGAATTTTTCATGAGCTTGGCTCACGTCACCCTCATCTCCTTAAGCCTCACTGCTGGGCCCTTCAGCCATGTGCCCCTGTAAATCAGTTTAGGTGGCCTGAAGATAATCCTTTGCTCCATACAAAAACAGACTTCTGAAGAACTTGCTGAGACATTACTGCATTGGTGGGGGTGGAACCCTCTGCTCTTGGGGCTCTCCCAGGGCCTAGTCCTAGGAATTGTGCATCTGTGGAGGTGATAACAGAGAGCTTGGAGCTCCTTCTCCCCCATTCCTGTGGCTTTTGCACTCATCTGATTCAGTTCTCTCAGCCAACCTGTGAAAACTCTCTACTGGGTCAGTTTGCTCGTGACTTAGCAGAAGCTGGGTATGCACCAGTATAAGGAGTAAGAGTGAAATGAGACCAGAGAACTAATCAAGGCAAGTGCTTCCAAAAACTCAGAGGCAGGGGATGTCTAGAGACTTGAGCAAAAAGTTTGTCTGCCAAAAGCAGTGAACGCAGGAAAATTTACATTTTAATTTGCTCAAGATTATTCTGTGAAAAATATCAGCATGGTCCATTCTTCTCTTATTTTTTCTATTACCATAAGAAAAAAGTGTCTTTGAAACTGCCTGGAGAGGCGACTGTGTAATCTCTGTGTTCATTTGACTAGCACAAAGTAGCTAGGCTCAACAGTGAAACATTTCCAAGCCCTTACAGACCAACTGTATTTGGGCAACAATGTGAAACTTCAGAGAGTGGCTGGGGAAAACTAATGAGGTGCTGGGAGGGCTGCTGGAAGCACAGTTCTCCTTAATGCTTGAGAGGGGACCCAGCAGAGCCAAGAAGTCTCATGAATCCAGTGTTAGGGAAAGGAGCCTGTGGGTATCAGTCCAGAAAACAACGGGTCCAGAAGAGAGCAACAAAAATGATCAGAGGGCTCCAGCAACTACCCTATGAGGACAGGCTGAGCAAGTTGAGGTTGTTCAGCCTGGAGAAGAGGAGTCTCCCTGTGACCTTCAAGCAGGTCTCAATTTTTGAAGGGGGCTACAAGAAAGCTGGGGGAGGGCTTTTGACACAGATGGTAGTGAGAGGACAAGGGGAAACGGTTTCAGACTTGAAGAGGAGAGATTGAGATTGGACATGAAGAATAAATTCTTTCCTGTGAGGGTGCTGAGATGCTGGAACAGGTTGCCCAAGGAAGGTGTGACTGCCCCATCTTTGGCAGTGTTGAAGGCCAGGTTGATTTAAGGCCCTGACTAACCTGATCTAGTGAAGGTGTCCCTGCCTCTGCAGGGGAGGTTGGAACTAGATGATCTTTAAGGTCTCTTCCAACCCTGGCCATTCTATGGTTCTATGATCTTTTGGATTCTGAAGCCCAGAAGAGAGGTTGGTGGCTCAGCTGAACAGCCAGACAGGTGGGTTTTGGGGTTTTTTTTGCAGCTTGGTGAGCAGCTGCCCCTGCTGAACATGGCAAACCTATAAAAAGCACTAGGTCACAGTAACAGACTGTTTTCCAGCTCTTCTGTGCAGAGCAGAGACGTGACTGAGGCATCACAAGAAGCGTAACCAGAATTGTCATGTAAGAACAGCTACGCAAGTCAAATCCTAACGGTCACCTTTCCAACATGTTGGCCCAACTAGGTGCGTTAGGACATGTAATAGACAGGGAGGAGGCTGAGCTGTGGGCTTGATCCTGTGATGCTCTGGACAGGGGCTCTCCACAGGGTCCAGCAAACCGCTGCAGGTCAGAATCTGGTAAATAGGGCTCTCTGTGAATGTGAGGCGACAGCAGCGTCTGGAAAGGAGGCAACCCAAGTGCACGAATATGAGGGTTGCCTGCCTGTGCACGGCTGAGTTGCTGCTAGGAATGAAATTTTGCATTGTCCTTTTTACTCTTGGTTTGTTTGTCAAGGGCTGCTTCCCCATGCTGTCCATGGGTGGGGCCTGTAACTCCAGCTCCTGTCTGTGTTTTAGCGAGGATCTGACATCTTCCACAGGGGGGAAAAAGCCACGACTGCTATTCAGGTAAAGAACTGAAAACCCCAAATGGGAGGAAACCTGGTGTAAAACTGTAGTTGAAAGTCTCTCTAGAAGGTTTCTTTATTTTCGCTAGAAACTGCAAAGTGAATTTGTATGAAAACATCCTTTTTTTAAAAAATCAACTTTTATAACAATAGAAACAAAGCTATGTGGATGCAGAGCTTTGTTCTTTGTGTAGAAGAACCTGAATGTGCTTCAGAGGGCCACAAGGATGATTAAGAGACTGGAGCCCTTGCATTATGAGGAGAGACTGAGAAACTAAACTTTTCAGCTTGGAGAGGAGAAGGCTGTGAGGGACTTAATCACTGTCTATAAATCCATGAAGGCTGGGTGTCAAGAAGAAAGAGGCAATCTCTTTTCACTTGCACCTTGTGATAGGGCAAGGTGTAATGGGTGTCAGTTGGAGCACAAGAAGTTCTACCTCAATATGAGGAAAAACATCTTTACTGTAAGGGATACAGAGCATTGGAACCAGGGAGGTTGTGGAGTCTCCTCTGGAGACTTTCTGGATGGGTTCCTGTGTAACAAGTCTGAGGTTCTACGATCCTGATCAGGCAGGGGGGTTGGACTCAGTGACTCCTGGAGGTCCCTTCCAACCCCTAATGATCTATGCATCTGTGTAACTTTGTGCTGCAGAAAACCAGATGGTTCACACTCATTGCAAAGGAGCACACTAGTGGCCAGGAATCCTTGTGTCCAGCTGCACCAGCAAAGACATTACCACCTCCAGCTACTCCACCTAGCAACATAATGAAAAATAAATGGAATTATTGTCCCCGAGCTCACGCCTGGCACAGCACAGAGGTGAGATTTTTCCCTTTGTCATTTAGCTGAACATTTGAGTTCAGCCTGGGCTCCCCAGAGCTGAAGTTTTATGTTAAAAAAAGGAGGCCATAGTGTGGATGTGCTCTCTGAGTGAAGACTGCTTTTGAGGCTGGAATAATAGGAATGGTTCAGTGCCAGCTGTCAGCCTTTGTCTGCTGCAGAGCCAGCTTCAGCCAAGTCTGTCCTCAGTGCTGTGGGCATCTTGGCAGAAGAATGACAACAAACAGAAAATGAGCTGGGCTTCACCAGCATATTAATGGAGCCCACGTTTTCTCACAGCTGGTGGCAGACCAGCTGGTGCTGCTGAATGTACCCTGCAGCACTGTGACACGAGGGCACCTACCGAGACCTGTGTACCATCTAGTTCCCGGGTTCTACTTGGAGACCTTCTCGAAGAAAAGCTATAGGAGAATCCCAGCCTGCTCCATAGTGTGGTGGTTGTCTTGGGTTTGTCAAAGGCTCATGTAATAACATCAGCATGGACACTTGGCCTTAATTAATGATGGGAATGAATGGAGTAGTAACAATGAAGCAAAGGCCTGAGGATCCATGTTCCCCAGCACTCTGCTCAGTGCTGCTGGATTGTTTTTGTTCTCTCTGCAGCGCACATCCTGCATCTCAGCTGTAATAACCATTTTCTTTCTGTTCTCTAATGAGAGATTCACAGAATCACAGAACACCAGGGATTGGAAGGGACCTCAAAAGATCATCTAGTCCAATCCCCCTGCCACAGCAGGATCACCTAGACCAAGTCCAGGTGGGTTTTAAACGTCTCCAGAGAAGGAGACTCCACAACGCCCCTGGGCAGCCTGTTCCAGTGCTCCGTCACCCTCACTGTGAAGAAGTTCCTTCTGATTTATATGGAAGCTCCTGTTTTCCAGCTCACACCCATAATTTACAGAACCACAGAGGCTAAGGGTGCTGTTGTGTTTTCTTTACCCATAACAGGTTTGGCTGGAGAAGTTCTAGAACTAATAGAAATGCTGTGGTTCACGATCGGTAAAATGTTATTGATAAAAAACAGTCCCTAGTAATAATTCTTGTACTGCACAACTAGACACTTGAAAAATGTACACTTTGCACACAGTCTAGGTGAAAAAAGTGTGTATTGAAGCTGATTCATCACCAAAATAGTTATGGAGCCATATAGGGTCTTCTCCCTGCTACATTGCCATAGTGCTAGGTGAGGAGGTAGCAAAAACTCTGGGGAGACCTTCCAGCAACATCTCAATTCCTGAAAGGGACTGTCAGAAGGCTGGAGAAGACTGTTCCCCAGGGCGAGGAACAACAGGATGAGAGGTTATGGTTTGAAGCTGGAAAAGGGCAGACTGAGTCTGGACAGAAGGAAAAAGTTCTTGAATCTGAGGGTGGGGAATCCCTGGAACAGGCTGCACAGAGAACGGGTGGAGGCCCCATCCCTGGAGTCATTCAAGGTCAGACTGGATGGGCCTCTGGGCAACCTGGTCTGGTGAGTGATGGCCCTGCTTGCTGTAGGGAGTTGGACTGGATGCCCTTTGGAGCTCCCTTCCAATTCTGTGATTCTATGATTACTAGACCGAAACTATTGGGCAATAGATGTGGGGGATTCTAGGGGGAAATCTTGGTGAGCAAGTCATTTGGTACGCAGTGAGCTGGTGAGTTTGGCTGTGGCTAACAGCAAACAGAAAATCTGACTTGGGAAGGTTACTGCTGTGCTCTCTCTCTTTTCCAGGTACTAACTCACACGATCGGTTCTAATCAAGTGCCTTCTTACAAAAGTTCTCAGTGATGATGTTTACAAGATAAAACTCTTTCGCACATCATGGCTCTGGATTACGAGATAAAAACCAAAGAAACCAGAAAAGTAAGCCACCCTATTTTATGGTATCTAGAGTACTGGAGTCCTGCGTCTAGTTCTAGAGCCCTTAGGACAGGAAGGACAGAGACCTGATGGAGCAGGGTAAGAGGAGGCCACCAAAATGATCTGGGGCTGGAGCACCTCTGCTATGAGGATAGGCTGAGGGAGTTTGGATTTTTCAGCCTGGAGAAGACCTGATAGTGACCTCCAGTCCCTGAAGGGGGGCTGTTTACAAAGGCCTGGAGTGATAGGACGAGGGGTAATGGTTTCACATTAGAGAAGAGCAGGTTGAAATGGGCTGTTAAGAAGATATTTTTTAGCAGGAGGGGGGTTGAACACTGGAACAGGTTGCCCAAGGAGGGAGTTGAGGCCCCATTCCTGGAGATCTTCAAGGGGAGGCTGGGCAAGGCAACCTGATGCAGTTGAGGCTGTCTGTGCTCCCTGCAGGAAGGTTGGCCTGGATGACCTTTGGGAGGTCTCTTCCAAGCTGGGTGATTCTATGATTCTGTAGTGTGCAGACAGCTGCAGCTCTAGGAAACCTGAGCAGAAGCTGAGTGTTGTGTATGTACTTGTGGCCATATTGATTTTAATAGAATCAGTGCGTGAAGTAGGGACTGTAATTATCTAGATAGTAACTCTCATCATGCTGATGGCATTTCATAAGGAGAGCTTATGAAGAGGTTAATGAAAAGCCATTAATTGATTTGACTTGGCATAGTTAAGTAACGTAAATTTTACAAGAAACTATGAGGTACAGCCTTTGTATAATAGGTTCTGTTATTTTCTTCAGGATTGAGTATTATGAGTTGTCTAAGAATGTTGTACAAGTATTTCTCATTAGAATATATAGAAGGATTTTTCAGTAGGATGTGAGATGTTTGATTTGCTGTATGTGAAAATGCTGACGGGCTTGCTGCTTCAAAATGTTGGGGAGGTACTAAATCAGCTATTTAAATATTTATTCTGTAAAGTCTTAGTAACTTAAGTGCCTTTACCTTCATCTAAAGAAAGAAAAAAACCTAATTAAATTGCTTCCATTATCAATTGAGAGTGCGACAAGCCAGTGTGTAAAGGGACAGAAGATCATAGGATCACAGGATCATAGGATGTTAGGGGTTGGAAGATGGTTGATGATAACTTACAGCAAAAAGCACCGTCAATTTATCCTGACCTAACTAAAGAAAAAGCCAAAGACATTGTTAAAAGAACCCACCAAACACCCCCACTTTCCCTCGCTCAATTTTATCTCAGTGCCCCAATAGTTTTCCTGCATATTTTGAGTGAACAACATGGATAATATGAGAATTTATAATAAAAATAAGAGTGAAGGACACACTGGCTGCCCTCATTGGAAGCGATGGGCAGCCACCTCTTCTTTTTGAATTACAACCATCTATTACCCCTCTACAGTGAGTTGCTAGTAACTTCCATAATTTTTATGTAAAGGGCTCGTTATTCTTTAAAACAGAAATATATCTTCTACCTGCAACCTGACAAATCTGTTACAAACCCTTCCATTAGCTGAAGGAAGGGTTTCCTTTGTTTTGCCCAAGTTCTCTCCTCACCGTTCAGATAATTAACTGCAATTATGCTGCTGTGTAATTACAGTGTTTCTACTCAGTGTATGGAATTCTAACTTTGCAGTAGATGTCTCTTCTGCCGGTGATAAAACATAAAAGCTGTCTAAGCCATACCCTTGCTGTAGCCAGTTCCGTTTAGACCATGCGTCCCTTTGGATGGGATCCATGTCACATATTGTCTGCAGCATGAAGCCATCCCAAGGGGCAGTGACTACCCAGGGCTCAGTGTGGGACAGCAGCAGCCACAGCCCCAAAAAGCTTCTATTAACCTAATTTCTTTATGCCTTCCATCAAATAGCTGTTCAGTTCTGCGCGTGTACTTTGGCAGCAGAGGCTGTGTATAAACAAGTTTCATGTAGTGTTTCAGGTGAGGGTTGGGAGCTGTTGGCTGGCACTGAAGCCTCCTAAACCTCCCGGGCAGATTGCGGTTGAGTCACTTTTCCTAATCTTGTCCCTGGCTCTGTGAGTTGCGAATGTGTCAGCAGGTAGAGCTTGGCCAGCGTGCAGGGAACATGCCAGGCAACCTGGCACTGTCACATCAGTGTTAGATGCGGTGTAGGTGTGAAAACACAGTCTCCATTACAGCAGCAGTCCTGGCCACCTCCTTTCTTCCCACGACTACAAGACCTTTGACTTAATTAGTGTTTTGCTTGGCTCCATGCCCCTTTGGAAGGTAACTGTCTGCAGGCAGAAGTCAGCATGCTGTGAGATGTGTAAGGCCGTAGAATCATTTAGGTTGGTAAAGATCTGTAAGATTACTGAGTCCAACCATTAACCCACCTCTACCCAGCCCACGGCTAAGCCATATCCCTAAGCTGAAGGAAAACTCCTCACGGGCAGCTTATCCCCCGTTGAACCTGCATCAAGAAGAGCCACGATAAGGCAGCAAGTATTCTTTCAGCAATCTAATGCAAATGCAAGAAGGAGATAATCCATGGTCTAATTCACACAGGCTACCTCCTAGCACGGCTTAGCACATCACTAACAAGATCCAGACTTCTCTGGAGTCACTACTCACTCAACACTTATTCCGTTGAATTGCCTTCTACCACCACACTCTGGTTACTCAGTGCCACTTCCCTGAGCCAACCAATTTGCCCTGCCCCAGTAAAAGCACTGAACTATTACTCATTTACCAGCCTGATTAAGAACAGCTTGCCAGCAGCTCCCAGTTTGACCAGAGGACTTGGCCTCCACAAGGGCTTAACATACAGAGGTATATCTCAAGTTTGCAGCTGGCACCCAATAAGAACAGTTGCAGCCACCAGGGAGAGTGGCATTAAAATCCATGTCTCTCAGTAAATCAGATGAATCGTTTAAGCGACAAAAGAGAAGAAATCAAAAGCTGAAGGCAAAATTTGGAGTGAGGATTTGATCCTTTGTAGGTTTCAGTCCTTTTGCTGCTGTGTTAATGTTGGACTAGGCAGCGCACCTATGGTGTGTTCATCAACCATGCTTCCTCGGAACAAAGGGCTGCCACAGTTACCCGTGGGATAGTGGGTGAGGATTTAAGGAACATATTGCCAACTCGTAGACCTTTCAGAGAAAAGCAGGATTCAAGGAGGATGTGTCAGCTGACCTGTTTGCCAGCTTGAGCACAAGGACAACTTTCAGTAGTGCAGGTGGGATAGATTAACTAAGAGGAAGACAGAGCATCTTGTGGAGAAAAAACAAGGAGTTTCCATGTCTGGAGACAGACAAGCTCCAAGCTACTGATGTGATCTCTGATCAAACTGTTACTCAGCAAGCTAAAGAGTTGTTTTGGAGGATTCTATGTGTATTTTTCTGTTTGTCATTTACTTTAATTGTAAAATCTATGCATTGTGACTAAAACATCACACATGGGAAAGTTTGACGTGCATCACTATTAGCTGAGGCCAGTCAGCTCTGCTGTGTGTTTGAGGAAACAGCACCTTGGCCATAAAAAACCAAGAGAACTAGACTCTGAGCCAGTGGCAGAGCCAAAATTTTAACACCGGATCTTCTGGAAGGTGCCTAAAATTCACGTAGGTGTTTTGTCCTCCTCATGGTGCAGATTAATTAATGTTGACAAGCTTTTAGGTGTCTGTCTTTTTGCTGTGGAGACAAATCAGTTTCTCTAAAACAGCTTCAGATGTTTCAGACAGCCAGAGATTATGTCAGGATGAAATACTTCTCTGTATTTAATTATCATGTTTTTAATTTGAATTTATCAGGAGACTGGTTTAGAAGAGGCTGCAAAGTTGTTAGGCTAAGGAATCTTCTAAAAATAAAATGTTGTTAGCAGTTTCCTTAAGCAAAAAGTTTGCCTTTGAGAACATGGAGATGATTCTGCATAAACAGTTTTCTAGACATGCCATCAAGGAAAAGAAGTAGCAGGGGAGAGAAAATGTCCAAGTTGTTTTTACTGGAGCATCTCCTGCTTCTCGGATAAACGGAATCACAGAATCCACATCCAAGGCATCACAGAACATTAGGGATTGGAAGGGAACTCAAAGGATCCCAGGGTCCTGTTACTCTGTCAGTGCTGGGCAGACCTCGTTTGACTGGGTAACTCTAGAAATCACTGAGACAAGGGGGTTAGATCACTGCAGCCAGTCAGAAAATGTTGTTCTTTCCCTTTGCAGGACTTCCTTATAAGTCAGCAATGCTCTGTTCCCATCAAGGAGTTTGTATTATTGAAGGACATTTGATATTAATTTCTATCCTAGTGTTTAAAGGGCTTGAGTTTAGTGTCACATCTAGGGACTTGGTTCCAGAATCCCTGTTGTCCTAATTACTTTAGCAGAATGACACAATTCAGTGCACTTCCAGGTGCTTATTTCACCCTTCAGCTGGTGGCTTGATGCTAGAGGGAAGGTCATGTAGGTTTTGTGGTCCCAAACTTGTCAGGAAAGCAAGCGTCTAGATAATGAAAACGCCACAAAAATACACCGTGGCAAAATGCAGCAAAATTAGGGACGTTGTTAGCGTCTCGTGCCACGGCTCAGTCTGCAGTGCTTTTTTTTCAAAAAGCAATTATCACAAATAAACTAGTAGTGACCTTCATTCATCTTCCCAAAAGTACTGAGGGAGTGAAGGCCAAGACTGTGATGCTCTTTGTATTTTAGATTTAGAAGCGAGACATCGCTGTCAGCAGTGGAACAAGAAAATGTCTTTGAGAGTGGGACAGGGAGGCTGAAGATGGAGATTCTAGTCCTGGCACTGAACGCTGCCTAATAGTACCGAGAAGCTCGCGGGTGTTTGGTGTCTGATTTAAAGCAGAGGTAACAATACAGGCCAGACTGAATTTGTGATGTGAACCTGTGCAAGCTGCTGTGGCAGGGGAGCTGGGCTACGTGATCTCCAGAGGTCTCTGCCAGCCCTGACTGGTTTGTGACTCCTATGACAATTCTGCTTATTTTTTGTGGGAATTTCTCTCTGGAATAAAGGCTGTGATGTGGTTTTTATCCCAGGCCAGGATGAACCCAACCCAGTTTCTTTCTTCCTTCTCTCAGACAAACCCTTCTGCTACCCCGTAGCAGCACTTTGTACTAACGAGAGCTATCGCCGGGCTTCCTCGTTAGAAGCTGCCTGATGTACAGAGGTGGGGCCCTTCTGGGCCTTCGTCGCTTCTGAGGCCATTTGACAGTTAGGATCTTGTTTGGAGCTCTGTGCTACAGGGCTCTCTGCTTCTCAAGCACAGGTGTGGCCGCTCACAGAAGGAAGAACTCGGGTTTCACACAGCCTCGTCGTCACGCCCCTGCATGAAACGCCGCCGCCAGGGAGCAGGGGATGGGGTGTGCGTCTGGGGAGTCTCACACAGAGCACCCCCGTAAGAGGTAGGGCCGGGTGTCTTCCTGTTCTCACTAAAATTCTGTTGAGGCACCGACACAATTCCTGGCGTACCAAAAGGTCTGTAGAAGCAGTGATCCAGACAGAATTTCCCCAAAAGCCTATTCCCTGTGTTCTGGCACAGGAGCGGCTCCTCAGGGCTGGTCGGAAACCGCCAGCTCATTCTGCACCATATTGAGCAGCCCTTTGGCTGCCAGTGAAGAGTTCAGCAGCTTGTGGGAGCGCTAATTCGAGCTAATAATAACTTCACTGACCTGTCTTGGCTTTCAAACGCTTGACTGAAACTACCCTGTCCTTGAAGGACAGAGATTTGGTTTTCCCTGCACGTGAGTGATTAGAGGTGCTCGTGCCTCACGTTTCTGTGGCTAGCAATCACACACAGTTAGCAAAGAGGGTGCTTGTCTGAGAACGAAAGAGAAGCGCGTGGTGATGCGGAATCGAAGCGGCAAAGAGAGCTCTCAAAACACTATCCCAGAGTTTGGTCTTAGAGGGACTTCTTTGTGGGCCTAACAGCCTCGTTAGACCGGGCAGAATAGTAAGAAAGTTATTAGACTAGAATCACAGAATCATCGAGGTTGGAAAAGGCCTTCGAGATCATAAAGTCCAACCGTCTGCCCTACAACCCCTGACCGCTAACCCGTCTCCTGAAACACCCTGCCTGTCCATTTGCTGAACCCTTCCAAGCATGGTACCTCCACCCGCTCCCTGGGCAGCCTGTTCCAAGGCCTCCCCACTCTTTCTGGGAAGAAGTTTTTCCTAAGATCCAGTCTGACCCTCCCCTGGCACAGCTTGACCCCATTTCCTCTGGTCCTGTCGCTAGTCACAGAATCACAGAACATTAGGTATTAGAAGGGACCTCAAAAGGTCATCTAGTCCAATCCCCTGGTGACAGCAGGCTCACCTAGATCCAGTCGCATAGGAACACATCCAAGCGGGTCCCTAGGGAGAAGAGGCCAACCCTTGCCTCACTCTGACCTCCCATTAGGTAGTTGTGCAGAGCAGTGAGGTCTCCCCTAAGCCTCCTCTTCTCTAAGCTAAACAGCCCCAGGTCCCTCAGCTTCACCCCATCAGACCTGCTCTCCGAACCCCTGACCAGACCAACTGCCCCTCTGTGTCCCCTCTCCAGCACCTCCATGCCCTTTCTGTACTGCGGTGCCCAAAGTGCTCCCAGTATTTGGGATGAGTCCTCACCAGTGCTGAGACACGGGGGCAGCATCCAGCCACTGCTGCCCAGGTTTGTAGTGCTGCTGGGGGTTGTTGTGGCCCAAGTACAGGATCTGACATAGGAATGGGATTATCCATAATTAAACCTTTTCTCTCTAATTTTGGTACTTTTTCCCATTTGCTGGAACATGAGCAGAGGGGCTGAGGGAAACGAAAGCTTGTTTGTGCCTTGCGGCTTTCTGGGTACTTGCCCAAGGTTTTTATTTTATCTGGCTAATGGGTTGCTGATGGCGCAGAAAACAATTGCATTTTCAAGTGGGTTGCCCTCTGCTTTTCCAATGTAAAGATTATCGATAGTAGCCAGGAAAAAAAAGAATTACAGCATTTTATGAGCTGTAAATGATAAATTGGGGGGGTTCTGACTCCTCTTTCTTTTGCTAATATTATCTTTGGAAGTCAAATCATTAAAGTGGGAAAGGGGGTACCTCTTAAAAATTCTAATAGAGCTAGGAATTATGCATAAGCTACATGTAAATAATTATAAATAAATGCTAAATTCTGAATTCTCCTGCACCAGAATCAGTGAAAACTGCTTCACAGAAACTGCTGGGGTTTCCCCAAAGTTTTAATGATGTGTAAATGATATCGGAATCCAGGCTCTGTAGTTAAAATGTATTCTAAAAATAAAAAGAGCAAAGAACATTCACGTTCAGTTGCCTTATTCTGGTCAGCTACAACTGCTCAGGAACACAGTTTGGCACAGCAAGAGAAAAAATGGCATTGAAGAAAAAATCCCTATAAAAGCCTACTCCCAGCTTCAAGAGAAGACTTGATTTTGCCTAGAACAGTTTCTATCATGCTGAAATTTACTGAAGTTAAAAATTGATGAAGTAAAGGAGTTTCTGAAACACACGATGTTCCATCTGGAAATTCAAAGTATTTTTGTAAAACAAAAATACAAGTGTCTGGAAGGCCCATAAATATCAGCTCCTTGGTGGTATTCGAGAAAGTCATGTTCCGTGTGAGTGAGTGGCCATGGAGGTATCCTCAGTGGAATTCACCAAGTGACCATGTTTTGTAAAGCTGAAGGTTATGCACAGTCTTCAAAACCTGTACTAGAGGGATTGAAAAGGCAACAGGCTCATGAGAGAAAAAAAAACTTGCAAATCCTATGAATTGTCTAAAATTCCAGAGAAGGATTTGGGAGAAGAGAGGTGCAAAGATTCCTCTTGCTTCTATTTTTGTTCTCTAATTGTGTTAATTTTTGCTACCTAATAAATACTCTAGTGTAGTCAATAGTCCTTCCCGTTGCCACTTAATCTGAGCTGTGTCTTAGCGAGATTAAACCAGCACAACTGTCTATTTTGGGAGCTGATCAGAGGCTGTAAGTTTTGTCCATTTGTTGCAGTTAAGAATCTCCTTTGTGTTCCCTAGAAAGTTTTTCAGAGCCCAATGGGCTAAGCTACAAAGATTCCCGTTACAAACACCCCATGTCAGTATCTCAGCCTGCATGGCTTGTTGATGTCCTCTACCAAAAAACCAGTGGTTTATATTTTCCTTACAAAACCTCCTGTTCTGCAGTTCAAGAGGGATGTGGAGCTGCTGGAGAGGGTCCAGCGTAGGGCAACGAAGATGATGAAGCACCTCCCTTACAAGGAGAGGCTGAGGGAGCTGGGTCTCTTTAGCTTGGGGAAGAGGAGCCTGAGGGGTGACCTCATTAATGTCTACAAATATTTGAGGGGTGGGTGTCATGAGGATGGAGCTGGGCTGTTCTCAGTGTCATGTAGTGATAGGACAAGGGGCAATGATTGTAAGCTGGAACACAGAAGGTTCCACATCAACCTGAGGAGGAACTTCTTCCCAGTGAGGGTGACAGAGCACTGGAACAGGCTGCCCAGGGGGGTTGTGGAGTCTCCTTCACTGGAGATATTCAAGACCCGCCTGGATAGGTTCCTGTGTGACTTGGTCTAGGTGATCCTGCTCTGGCAGGGGGATTGGACTGGATGATCTTTTGAGGTCCCTTCCAATCCATAATGGTTCTATGATTCTATGAAAGACAAAGCTTTAACAGTGTTCCCAGGTAAGCAGAGGTGGTAGATGTGATGGATGGAGAGCACAGTACCGGCTGAGGTGACATGCCAGGTGGTTTTCTGTGTAGTGTCCAGCACTGCGGAGGACCAGCCACTCTAGATTGAGCTGGTAGCTGAGGTTTTCATATGAATATTCTAAATTAGAGGGGCTGACTCTCATTAGCACGGACACATGAGATGCAGGAACGGCTGTGGGGTTTCCTCACAGTTTAACCAGGCGTCATTCGGTGGGTGGCATCCATATATTGCCATAGAGCTAAGCTCTTTGGCTCAGCACCAGTTATGAAGCTGTACGGATGTTTGAAAGGTCTGGAAGCTTCTGACTCTAGGGAACTGCAGAAGAAGTGGGGATGTTGCAGTGTTAACGGGGATCAGAGTGGATGATTAGATATTAACAAAGAATTACAGTCATTTCTTAACCTGCAGCCCTTAAAACTGAGTAGTACTTTTATAACAACTCATAATTCCAATCAGAGTTTGGACAGGTTTTTTGCTGAAGTCATGATGTTTACGTAGACAATAAATTCATTAGAAAATTAATTGCTTTGTAGATAAATCAGAGTGTATTTTGGTCGTCAATATCAAATGTATCTACCAGCAGAGCAAAACTTTAAGGGAGTTTGTAGACTCTAAAGAACAGAGCAAGATCAAGCATTATGAGTATGCTTTCCTTTTTGTCCCTGGACTTGTTCTCTCACCATCTGCCCCATGGCTGAGCACCTTCTCCTGTAAGTCGCCTCTGTCTGTTTTACTTTCTGAGCAAAGCAATATGAAGAAGTAGAAAGGTTTACATTGGCTGTTGGAAGAAGTTCTTTAGCAGGAGGGGGGTTGAACACTGGAACAGGTTGCCCACGGAGGGGGTTGAGGCCCCATTCCTGGAGATCTTCAAGAGAAAGCTGGACAAGCCTGTGGACACCTTTATCTAGTTGAGGCTGTCCCTGCTCCCTGCTTGGGGGTTGGCCTGGATGCCCTTTGGAGATCCCTTCTGACCCAGGTCAGTCTATGATTCTATGAAAACGTAATTGGATCAAATATTTCAAAGGAGCATAAACTCGGAGATGGCCTCTTGGTCCAAAATTGATTTTTCAAGTGGGACATGCTGGTTTTATTCCAGACAGGAGTGTTTAAACACCTCCTTCAATCCCATTCAGTAATTGCAGGTTTCTTTTCCTTTGTAAAGTCCTGTCTGGTATTGATGCTATAGCTCTTTGTTGCAACACCATGAAGTCTGGAGGCCAAGCAGGAGCTCAAATACAGACATTACTGCTAGTAAAAGATTCACATGAGCTTTGCTGGCCTGGGCAAACAAACCAGAGAGGGCAGGGAAATGCTTGTGAGTATTTTTAGGCAGCAGCTCTGATTTCCACAATCAGGAAGCTGTACCACAAGCATTTTAGCACCAGTAAAAGCGGATTGAAATTGGTGTGTGTAAGGGTGTGGGGTCCTGGGCGCTTAGTGCCTCCTGGCATTATTACCAGTCGTAACTCTGCCTTTAATTAAAAGGAACAAGCAAGGAAGAGGTCATAGTACTGTAACTTAAAACCCAGTACTTTTTTTCTAAAAGAAAGGCTACAAAGTGTGGAAAAGGGCATTTTGTTTTTCACTGGGAACACAGACATGTAATTCTTTTTTTCCAGAATAATTGTAGTTCACTTTTGGCATCTTGCCAGATCAGTGAGCTTTATCACCCAGTCTTGGCGTGTGCACAGAGATGGCCCTTTCTGCCTCTTTTGCCAGTTAACTGCTCACGTTGCCAGGAAATCTTCATCGTGCAGCCTGGAAGTGGCTGCTGGCCCATCCACCTGCTGCCAAGCTACTGCACTGTATAAGGAGTCCAACTGAGCTTCAGCAAAGAGCCGTGAGCCTCTAGCTCATGTGCAGGGAGCAGGGTTACGGTGCTGAGGCCACATTGGAGGACCATATGGTGTTGAGCTGTATGTTACACTGCTGTTGATGCACCCATATTGTCAGTCCTAAAGCTCCCCATGGATTGAGCCCAACTGTGTTTTCCAAATCGAAATGCGGGAAATAAACCTCGAGTGAACCACGGAATGAGCAGAGAAGTAGAATCGTGGAGTTATTTAGGTTGCCCCTCCTGGCTAGCCTGTTCCAAGGCCTGAGGACCCTTTTAATGAAGTTTTTCCTCACATCCAACTTAATCTTCCCCTGACGCAAGTGTTGTCTGTCATAGTGAAAGCTTTTACTGACAGCTGTTTGCCATTAAAGCTGGGTATGTAGATAAAAAAGCTTGAAACTCCTCTAGACTGAGAGAAAACCAGTTAAGCAATAGACCACAGTTTCACATCATCAAGAAACGTTCAAGTTTCTCAAGTGTCATACGAGTTAAGCCCTGTTCATACAGCAGCAGTCAGAGGAATGTGGTGCCTAAGTCAAGTGAATGACAATTCTCTGCTGAGTTTAAGCTCCTCATTAAGATGTTCAGTCACTTGTGTTAGTAGAAATATTGAAACTTGTGTCATGCATGGCTGGTTCCGTTGTCGATTGAGTTCACATTATTGTCTCTTTTCATGGGAAAAAACAAAGGGTCTTTATTTAGTAGGACAACAATTATATCTTGGACTCTGTGGTGAACTTTTACGTCTGAAATTATATCTGTAGATTTTTCCAGGTGCTAAGAAGAAGAATAAGATGGCAGAAATTTTTCCCTACTGAATCTCTGTTTAGATGATCTAACTAAAAGTGACCTCAATTTCGAAGTCAGTGGTGACACACAAACTGCACTGAAGTAAATTACACATATTAATTGCTCTGAGTCTTCTTTCCAAAGTCATGGCATAGTTGTGCATGTGAAGAAGAGGGAGAGAATCACTCTCTTGAGTAATTTTTGGAGAGCATAGAAGCTCAATTTTACAGAGAAAAAGAGGTATCAAACTTTGCACTTCTATGTGTTTTCTGAAAATCAAAGGCTGGATAGAGAAGAGAGACCCTTGTAGTAACATATTTGCTAATGTGTTAACATAGGGTTCAAGTCAACATTTCGTTCTAGGACCTTGATTATCCACAGAGCTGAGCTGTTAGTGTGGGTCCACTTGGTTTAAACCGTTTTGTCCTGAATTTAATCTGCTTTCGCACCAATGCCAAACACAAAAGAGTAGGAGCTTCTTGCTTAGTGTGGTGACCAAACCTGGTTCTTCTGCCTGTGGAAGTACTCATGCTTATGTTCATCTATCAACCCATGGCTTGCAGGTAGTGCCTGGTTTAAGAGGTATTTGTCTGTCTAAGGAGAGTGGACATCTGAGCATGTTCCTGTTGAGTTTAGACTTGCATCTGGACTTCTAGCCAAGGAGTTTCAATGGGAGGAACAGTCTGTCCCATGAAAGAAACGGTTTTTGTTATTTTAGGTCTCTGTCTGTGCTGGAAAATGACAGTTTTCTCTCAAAGCAGAAGTAAAACCAGATTACTGCTATCATGTCAGCTTGCTAGCTTTAGTCTGTGTTCTCCTGTCATTTAGCGTAAGCCCAAATCATATCCAAATTATACTGAATGCTTTTAGGGGAGGGTGCCCATACAAGCAATTGCTAAAATTACATGCCAGGCAGCCAGCTCCGAGAAGGCTGTGTGATAGCTACAGGCTTATGCTGTTTGTTGCTGCCCCTGCTAACTACTCCCTGTGGCAGATCCAGTTAAGCTGTGTGCACCTTCTAGAAGAAAACACAGTAGCTTGGGGGCTTTTTGCATTTTACAAACACACCTGCTCTGCTTCTTCAGTCAGCCTCTCCTTCAGTGTACCCCGAACCAGGCGTAACTGCTAGTGCTGATGTGACAGGTGACCTGTCTTCTGCAGCCCACAAGCCATGCTTTAAGCTGCAGAAGCAATGAGCAAACAAGGGAAGCCCATTGACATAGGAGGCATGAGAGGAAAAGGGAGATGGAGAGAGTGAAGCGGCTGGCCTTGCTAGAAACAGTACCACAGGCAGTGGGGGTAGGACACTGTGAGCTGGGATGGGGCAGGACGTGTGAGCGTACGAGAGCAGGGGAGCAGGATCTTTCCATTGTGTGCAGATCTAGGCACGCAGTAGTTTAATTCGAGGCTTTTATAGTGAAATGGGTGGAATTTCAATGGGCAGACTCAAAGTTTTCCTGCCTCCTGTAGATGGAAACTCCTGTGTTTATTACACATGAAGCAGTTCTGCAGCAAACAATGTCTAAACCTGTTAATGCAAATGAACACAAATGCAAAATGCAGCGACTGCAAGAATCCACCCTGCTCTGAAGGTGCCCATCTTGCTTTGTTTCCAGCTAAGAAGGAAGCTACGTTTACTCCTCCTGCTAAATGCTCAAGAGTATTCGAAATGCAGCTAGAGAAGGCGGCAAGGGGGTCACTGCTATAAATGGCTCAGTGATGCCAACGATTATCACTTCTGAGGTGAAAGGCAGCCTGCACTGGACAAGTCAGGGAATGAATGCTTGAACACTGTTAGACAGCCAGAAATTTGTATTTACTCTCTGAACTGACTTTATCACCACTTCCAGCCCAAGAACCTTGTACCTGATATCAGTTCAGTGGCAATTTTCAAACTCTTTGACAAAACTTCTGCTGAAGCTAGTGTAAGCCACATTAAGTTTATCTTCTCAGACTGTACAGAGTTCCACTGAAAAATCCCAGAAAGTTAGGAGTTGGAAGAGACCTCGAAAGATCATCTAATCCAACTCCCCTGCCAGAGCAGGGATCCCCTACAGCAGGTCATATAGGAACCCATCCAGCAGGGTTTTGGATGTCTCCAGAGACGTTCCAAATGCTTGTTGGAATAGCAAACCCCTCAGTTTTCCAATACACATGGACAGATATAAATGATGTATTTTAAGAGAANTCTTCTCCAAGCTAAAGAGACCCAGCTCCCTCAGCCTTTCCTCAACATAACACTCAAACGCTCCCCCCCCACCAAAGCCAACCCAGACAGACTTAATTTTCATGGCATAAACATTTAACAAAGACCCAAATCACTGTTTATATTTGATGGGATGTTATTACCTTTTTTCTTTCCTCCATATGTATTTGCTGAGACGATGACACAAGCAAGCAACCAAGGTAAGAGAAGGAGCAAACTTTTCATTTCTTCTTTCTCTGGATGAGGGTTGGGGATTGCACTGCTAAATGCTGCCAAGAGATTGGAAAGGCAGAGAACTGTCAATGCTTTGCAAGAAATTCTTTGCCCATTAATCATTAACACTGAATTATCTTGTCCACAGCTCTAGTCTCTCCTTTTATGGCAGTGGAAATGGAATTAGCCTGCTTCCAGCCTCTTCTTTTTTTATTTTATGCCACTTGTGACAGAAATAATTTGGAACTGGATCCTGCTACCTTGGTTAATAGTGCTCAGCTCTGAATACGGCGGGCTTAGGGTGTTTGTCCTCTGAAATACTGTTAAAGCCCATGGGTAGCCAGCTCAGATTTGGTTGGCCAACAGCTCAGGCTAAACATGTTGCAAAAGAACTGGAAGAGCTGAAGGCTAATGTAAATATTTCATTAACAAGGACAAATCTCAGTGAGGGAAACTTCAATATAAGAAGCATCTCGTTTATTTCACTGGTACGGAGTTTGGATAATCACGGATCGTTTCCTTTCCGATTAAGCATCAGTTTTTATCACACAAGAAAATCACTAACAAAGTGCAATTAACCAGCAAATTAACAATGGAAATCAAGCTTGTAAACTTGAAAAAGTTTATTTTGAGTGTTCCCCCAAAGTTTTTATGAACCCTTTTACCACTATTGGGATTGAGACTCCACCACTGCCCTGGGCACTCCATTCCAGGCTCTGATCACCCTTTCCGTTCACAACTTCCCTTCAGAGGGTTGTAGAGAGGGAGAAGGTTCCCCCCCCGCCGAGTCACCTAAACACCCTCAGTTCCCTCAGCCTCTCCCCATCAGACTTTCCCTCAAGTCCCATCCCCAACCTCAATCTCTGTCTGGAAGTGAGAGACCCAGCTCTGCTCTCAGTACTCAGGGTGAGGCCTCATGGTACCCACATGCCAGTTCAGAACTGGTTTGCTAAACCATAACATTCTTAGCATGGCATCTCTGCTGATGTGTTTGTTTAAGGTATTGTTTGGCATTCGACTTCATGGAGAGTGGCCCATGGTGCTGGGTGTTGCATGAACAAAGGAGAAGCATACAGATCACTTCCTGTCCTTGTTCACTCCCCAGAACTTCAAGTGTAGAATGCAGGAGACAGCTAGAAGATGTGGAGACTGTAGAGCTGACTGACAGATTGGATGGTGATAGTAGCCACAGCAAGAAAAAAAGCAGAAAGCATTTAGGGGGGAGAAAGATGCTAAATTCTATTTCCTGCAGACAGAAGTTATTCTCCAACATGTGCAGAACAGGCTGCTGGATGTCAGTGAGGAAATTACCTGGAAGGAAAGACTAAAAGGATCAGTCTTTGGATTTACTTCTCCCTAGGGAACCTGTGTAGGAAACCAGAATGGCATTAGGAGGGTCTCATAAAGAGTTGAATCACCACCCCTGGATGTGTTTCAAAGTCGTGGAGATCTGGAGCTTAGGACACTAAAGTGGTGGCCTTGGGACAGTTGGGTTCATGGTTGGACTCAGTGAGCTAAAGGTCTTTTCCAACCCAAGCAATTCTATGATTCTACAATTGCTTAAAGTGTTAAAATGGAAACCAGAAAAAGGAGCTGCAAAAGGAGGAGGAATCTGCCTCCTTCCCTGTTATCTGCATCACTTCATCAGGCAATCCTGCCTCAGTTATTTCTAGTACTGTCTTCTCAGGGTTGACAGAATCTCAGCAGGGATGGTGGGACACCTAAGCAGTGCCACAGGAAGATCTATACAGCTTTTGAAGGGGAAGTTCCACTGTGTGTATTCAGCGTGAGTTTATGTAGCACAGAGTGGCACATTAGTCCTCAGAGAGCAGAGACGACTGTTCAGGAGGAAGGAGCTGGTCCCTAGAGCATCATCACACAATGTGTTTGCAGAGTGTGGATATTTATGTTTCCCCCCCCCCAAGTCTCTTCTCCATTAGTTACACCTGAGTAGTTCCAATTACCTTTACTACCTACTCATAATTAAAAAAGAGTCTCTCCTGCTTTGTAATGAATGTTAAAGAGCAAGTGGAAGGTTTATTCTTTCGAGCGGGGTGCGTTCGTTACTGGTGCTCTAGGTAAGGCAAATGGGGAAGTCAGGATTTGCAAAAAGATTGATACTTCAAAAAAAGTCTGAAATTAAGTCCTTCCATTTAATGTTTCAATATGCTAACAATAAAATTACACAGATCCATTGAAACAACAGCAAAAAAGTAGTTGTTGTTCTACCAAATGAGTAGATGTCTCTGATCTCTCTTTCCATAACACCCAGTACTCGCACATCACTCCGTTTCCCACAGTGAAATCCCTTGTACCCACCATAGCCATCAGGATAGTTTTCAATACTCAACCTAAAAACAGAAACTGAGAGAGCAAGTCTTTATTCTGCAGGCAGTTAGTGCTTTGCCTACCTTACATGAACTAGAACATTTTCCCAAACATGCAGTATCCAACCCCACACTTCTACTCGGTGTCACTGTGTGCTTCTATCTCGTTTGCACATGCTGCAAGAGGGTTTGATAGCCTGCTCTTTTCTGCTAGAGATGCTGCTTTCACAACATACGCCCAGGAGATCCACTCTTCATCAGGATCCCCATCTGCTTCTTGGCTAATGCTCCAATTATAGTCAGACCCCTTGCACACACTCACATCTATAGTAAAACGGATGGTTTCACCATTGGGGAACGCCGTGTGACTGATGGTGCGTTGCACCACGCAAGCGTTTCCTCGGATAGATCGCCTTATCCAGTTAAATAAAGGAGCATGGGGTAGAAATCTGTCAGGCTTACAGCCCTGCTTGTTTTTTCCCTGAGACCACACTGTTCGTCAAGATGGTTTTCAATCACCTAAAGACCAGTAACCCTGTGGCACGGGATGTTCTTTCAGGTTTAGAAGAGATTTTATGGGCCAGAACTTCCGCTGACATGAATTGGCTTCTGTGCAGCTAAACCAGTTTTCACCAGCTGAGGATCCACCCTGCGTTCCTACAGTCACCCACTGGCATCTGAAGATGAGATTCACGTGATGTTCACGCTAATGCATCTGAGGTTACAGAGCAAGAAATTTTTTATGGAGTTGCATTTTTAATGCGGTTTTCTAATCCAGAATTTACACTGCCTGTTTCATCTTTCCTAGGATTTTTTAATATCAAATAACTCTGACGAGACATTTTCAGACAGAATTTTGTGTGTGAATTTGTGGCCTGTATCAACCATAGAGCAGCTGCAGGAGCCTGAAATCTCCTTTATGGTGGTATCGTATAAACTAAGTGGGTCATCTGCTCCTGCTTCAAATGTCCCATCCCACAACTCGCCCCCCACCCCAAAGGCATTTTTTAGCTCATTTCCTTCGATGTTAGCCTGGTGCTGTGTGTTGCGGTGCATGAGCTGTTCAGTTGCCTCGGAGGAATTCTGTTTCTGGGCTTTATGCATCTGCCTGCCTCGTGGGTTTGCTGTGCTCGCGTAGGGTATGTTGCCGAAAACAGATCAGGAGAGCAGGGATTGGATGTGTTAAATTAAAGGTGAGAACAAGCCACAGCATAGCTGGGCTACCCGTGCTCTCGTATTATGGTGGAGCGGGTCCAGAGAGGGGCACCAGGATTGACAAAGGCTCTAGAGAGCAAGGAGGGCTGAGGGAGCTGGGGGTGATTAGTTTGTAGAGGGAGAGGCTGAGGGGAGACCTTCTTGCTATCTACAACTACCTGAAAGAGGGCTGTAGAGGGGTGGGGGTTGATCTCTTCTCCCAGGTAACAAATGGTAGAACAAGAGCAAATGGCCTCCTGTTGCACTGCGGGGAGTGTAGGTTGGCCAAGAGGAAAAACTTCTTCCTGGAAAGGGCCCTTAGGCCTTGGAACAGGCTGCCCAGGGAGGGGGTCAGATCGCCATCCCCGGACATGTTTCACAGCTGTGGAGATATGGAGCTTAGGGATGGGGTTTAGCAGTACCCTTGGGGTAGCTGGGTTTGTGACTGGATCTCACTCACTCACAGAATCATTAGGGATTGGAAGGGACCTCAAAGATCATCTAGTCCAATCCCTCTGCCACAGCAGGATCACCTAGACCAAGTCACTCACCTTTATTAGATCTGATGATCTTCTGGCCTTTTCCAACCTACATGATTCTGTGATTCTGTGCAGATTATTTGTGCCTCTGTATTGCCTTGGCCTTGAAACAGGTGAGGAGCTGGCCTGCTCCCTGCCTTTTGTTACAGAAAATTCAGTCCTTCAGAAGACTGGGCTAAACTTCTCCTTGGCCATGGGCTACTGGAAAGGTTAGTACAGCTGCAAACTTTGCCCACCTGCATTCTCTCTTATTTTGCATTTGCACTGGTGTCAGTGCCCTGTCTCAGGGATGACTGTGTGGCCTCTAAAATTTTGTGTTGAATTCTCACCATTGAAATGGACTTTTCCTAGAGCTGCAAGCCATAACACACAAGAGAGCTTCCTCAAGCCAGCACTGCAGTGTCAGTGCTGTGAAGAATAGTGCTTTTAGAAACCCCAGCACTTCCCTCCACCAGGCTGTGCAAGAAACAGTGAAATGTGGGGTCCCTTCCAACCCCTAACATCCTATGATCCTATGTGCAGCAACCTCCCTGGAAAACCAACCCAACTTCCATTTTCCTTTTACTTTTTGTCTCCCTCCCTGAGGATTTAGCTCTATGGTTTTAAGCAAAACCAACATGACTGCAACGGCTTTTGAAGCCGCCTTCCTTGTTCACCTCCCTCACATCAAACAGGAGCACGTCCGAAAGAGATGAGCACATGGTAAAACCAGCAGCGCTCTGCCTTCCCCTCCAGCGGCTGCAGTGGGAGGGAAGACTTCAACAACAAACAGAAAGACTTGTTTCAGGAATTGATTGATGCTTCTTATGAGTAAAGAGGACAGCAAGAATAAGTCAGCCAGGGCTCTCTGTGGGCAGTATATCTGAAGAGAATACACTTGAGAGCACCTAAAACAAAAGGCAGAGAACCATGCTGAAGTCAAGGTACTTGTAAGACATGAAACATTCAAGTGCTGATTGATGGTTGCTCTTAGGAGTTAACATGCTCAGGAGAGTAAAACCTGAACCTCTGTGGATCTGCTGTCACTGAAACGGAGTCTGTATGAAAAAGGGAGAGCAAACAGATGAGAAATCTGACAAAAGTGCACAAAAGGGTAGAGACAAACAAATAGATAGATCTGAACACAAAGACGGCGGTCCCGAGGAAGCTCAGTAGGGAGGACCAGGCTGTTGGAGGTGGTTCATTGTCAGCCCCAGATGTTTTGATTGTTCTGGGGCCTGGAACAGCTCTTGCTGGTCTTACCAGAACATTTCTACGACATTAGAGAGGATTATAGGATAGAAAATTGGCTTAGCTGAGGGATGAAGAGGCCGTAAATACTTTGTGTAAATATCATTTAGGATAAACACACATTTAAAATCTGCAAACATCCTTAAAATCTGGGCTGGAAATGTGCCTGAAAATGTAACCAGGAACACCACCTTGCAAAATTGTCTGGAGCTAGGCAGCAGAAGGGAGCAGGGAAACAATATTGTACCTATTTCACCTTGCTGAACCTTAACATTTCAATTAAGGTTCCTGTTCTGTTTGGCAAATAGATTTGAATCAGTTTGACAAATCTTAATTGACTTGGGACAAGTACCATGATCTTCTGAATGGGATTTCTATCAGCAGATTTGACTCCTTGCTAATTCTGCAAGGTGTAACAGGGCATTTGGAAGGTCAGCATGGCTCTGCAGCCTGCTTACAGCTCAGAGATAGGAGATGGGGTCCTGGGGATTGAATTTTGTCAGGGTTATGCTGGTTGTAAGCTCTGCTTGGAGAGACATGCTTGTGCTTATTTCCTGAGCTGGGATGAATGTACCCAAATTCTGCTGGTAAGGCTATAAGACTCGCGTGGAATTAGCTTCTGTCCCAAGTGACTGGGAAGTCTCCTGCACATCAACACCATGAAAGAACCCAGCTGTCAGGCTGTAGCCTGTCTGAAGCAGTGTGTTATCTGCAGCTTATGTTTTAGGCTCCTGAGGAATGTGTAGGAAAAGCTACAGGTGTGAACTGTGGATCTTTCATCATTCTCTGACACTGAAGAGTCTCCCACTCTTGCGTGAGCACCAAACCTTCTTGAAACTTTGAACAATGTACAGCCCAGCCACTCCAAATGCAAGTTGATATCTTAAACTGAAAAGATGAAATGTTCTTCTGCTTGGCAGGGCAGAAGGTGGCAGGAAGGGGTCATTTGGAGAGAATTAGGTATTTTACTGAGTTAATTGGAGAAACAAGGGTTCTAGAGAGAAATATTCTTTTTCAAAGGTTCCCCTTGTATATTGTACTCCAAAAACCAGCGCCAAACAATCCATTTATTGACGTGACAATTATATGCTGGGAATTACTTTGCTTAGGTGACAATTCAGGTAATGGGGTGTTCTGCTTTAAAAGCTGAGCAGAATCTATCAGTTTAATGTGTGTGTCTTCTGTAGAAAAGTTTGGGCTCGAAAAGTTTGAAAAGTTTTGATCCCTCACTCTCCCCACCTCGGCATCACTTCTTGCTCTCTTCTGCATTCTTCTTCTCCATCTTGGTGTCTGTTCGGAGCTATGTCACTGCTGCCGAGAGAAAATTTACGATGAGAGGAATGTCATGGTCTACTGATGTATCCTTCTTCACTCAGAGAGACTGTCAGCATTTCAAACTTTAGAGATTAATGAAGATCAAGGCATTCTCTTTAGATGTCTGCAGACACCAAGGAAGATGGACATCTGCTGCAATTTCAAACGAAAGTGTTCCGGACATTTCATGTCAGTTCAGTGTAGGAGCACTGTGATGAAACTCTGTGGTCTGTGTCTCGTGTGGGGTTTCTCTGATGTGTGGTGGGAGGAATGAATTAAAATGTCTTGGTGCCTCTCCTTGTCAAACTGAGTTAGTTATTTCACTGCCTGCAGATCTGTCAGTGGGTTTGTTAAACCCCCCTTTTTTGTCCGATGCTTTAGTTCAAAGTTCTTGGTTGAAATACAGTTGGGGTCTCTGACCCACGACATTAATGGTTCCCAGGTGGGAAGGGTGAGGTCTAGGTGGACCCACTACATAGTGGTGACCCAGGCTGGATGCATGGGGATCCAGACAAGGACCTACTATGATTGGGGGAAGTTCAAATGTAGTGATACCGAATGGTGAAAGACTCATTGACTTTCTTCACATGAACAGAAATTAATGCAGCAGAAAGGATTGAAATGATTGTTTCTCTCTTAGTTCTGGAACTGCAAATCTTTGACTTCTGGAGTAATTGCTAAAGTACAATTTATTGGGCAATTGATTAAGTACATGGGCATTCCAAAGTCCATCTTTGCTGAAATAATTCACAGGAGTGAATCAGTGTTAGACTTGAAATGTCTGTGACCAGGAATTCAAACAGTTTGTTGTTAGCATCCTGTAAATACTGATGTTCCGCAACTGAACTGAGAAATGGGAAGAGCTATCAAGCCCTGACTTTAGAGCAGATGTTTCCTGTTATAACAGGCCAGTGACATTTCTGTATTCAGTGGCCCTGTGACAGCCGCTCGCCACAGGTGGTGTTCATTGTCAGCGTTGTGGAATGGGCCGAAAGAGCAGCCGTGTAGCTACAATGAAACCTCACCAGGGAAAAGTTTTAATGGGGGGGCAACATGGTCAAGATCAAGCTGCTTCTCCATATGGAAGTCACACTTCTTGCAGGCAAATGCACGTCAAACAAGGTCTTGAGCATATGCATATGCAACTGTGCGCTAACTGAGACAGGCCGGTGATGCCAGTTGCCCAACAATAATGTTCTTTGCCAGATGACCAGGTTGTGTTCATGATTCACAAAGTGTTTGAGAAGAGCCTTTGCTTTGAAGGGAAGGCTGTGCTTAGTGATTAGATGAGGACTGCAGGAACAACAAGGGCAGAACCTCAGAGAGTTGCCACAGACACTCTCAAATAAACTGGCACTAAAGCTCAGCTTTCAGTAACAGCAGAAAAGGAAATTCTGTTTGCAGAAGTCCATAGATGCCATGTGGGCTCCTCAATTCAAGATTGAGGGGCTGGACCCTGTCCAGAGGAGACAAAGGGCTGGGGAAGGGACTAGAAGGAAAATCTGATGAGGAGAGGCTGATGAGGAGCTGAGGGTGTTTAGCCTGGAGCAGAGGACACTCAGGGGGACCTTCTCCCTCTCTACAACTCCCTGAAGGGAGGTTGTAGACAGGTGGGGGTCAGCCACTTCTCCCAGGCAACCAGCACCAGGACAAGAGGACAGAACCTGAAGCTGCACCAGAGGAGGGTTAGTTTGGATGTTAGGAAGCCCCTCCTCATGGAAAGGGTGATCAGAGCCTGGAATGGACTGCCCTGGGCAGTGGTGGAGTCCCCATCCCTGGAGGTGTTGAAGAACAGACTGACTGTGGCCCGTAGCACCCTGGTCTGGCTGCTGTGGTGATGTTGGGTGCTGGGCTGGATGGGCTCAGGGCTCTTTTCCAGCCTCAGTCATACTGGGATTCCATGATTCTGTGAAACAGATCCAGATCCAGCGCAATGTTAAAAGTAGGGGAAAAGAGACTTGAGTGCTCACAAACTTTCTCTGAAGCAAGAGAGATATTTTAAAGTTTGGCCTACACAGACACAATTAGTAACTAAAAAAGCTGGGACTTTTTTCTTTATAGAAGCACAGAAGCATTTTAATGCTCATACCCATCCATTCCTTATGGTGTTTGTCAGGAGCAACTTAACACAAAAATTCAAATGAGTCATTTACGCAAATTTTAAGGCTGAGTTTTGAGCAGAACCTTTAATGTCACATTTCCCCACTTCTTTCTTTTGGTGCAGAAATAAGAAATTCAAATCAGGAAATCAGGATGCTGTTATGTTTTTATAGACTATATATCAGTGTAAAATTTGAGATGAGTGCTGATTTTTTTTCATAGTTCTTTTTAGGGGAAAAAAGAAAAGTCTGCTAAGAGGTTTCAGAAGTGTCCCTGGGGATCCCAGTGAGGTGATTATCATTTTTGTTATAAATTAATCTTAGAAAATGTCACAGTATCAGAATATCCTAAAGAAATATTGCAACTTTAAGAACAGTTCTTGCATACTGGGACTAGCATAGCCCCATGTCTGACCCCCAAAGAAGCTGAATATTCCTGATTTTTGTTCACTTCCAATTCCTTTCCTCCAAAAAGATGCAGCTTCAGACTAAGTGGGGGTTTGTCAATGGTATCATTTCCAGCAGGTTTAAGGTCATGGAGAAACATGGATCATAGAATGGGTTGGGTTGGAAAGGGCCTTAAAGATTTCATGGATGGCAATCCAAGTTCCCTTTGAGAGGAACAAAAACGCAATGCAAGCAACTTCTTGGAATTCCAGCGTAGGTGTCTAACCCCACAGATTTCATAGCAAAGGAGGTCTAGGCTGAAGCACTCGCAGATGGCTGCTCTTTGGCAGTGCCCATGTGGCACGTTGCCACGTACAGCCAGGCTGCATTAGGAGTTTGGACAACCTAAGGAAGGCAGGTTTGGACACACAGCACTTAGCATTTTCAGCCATGTACCCCTGTATTTTGCTGATACAATGGCAGGGAAGCTTCTAGTCTGGGGGATGGTTTTATTTTATTTAAATATAAAAATCAAAGAAATAAAAATAAAATTAAAAAGTAAGCAAAAGGAATCAGTCTTGAGAGGCCATGATTCCATTACTTAGTAGAAAAAATGATGTTAAATGTTTTTCAAAACTAATACATCGACATATGCCAATGAATAATGTAGATAATAAACTTGAAAATGAGGATTTAGATAATATTTCATCATTCGTCCAAGTAAGTCAAAAGCTAATTTCCTAGTGGAATCAATTCTATGTCTAACACTTAGCTTTGTAGTGACAGCTGTTACAAATTCATTCCATGGCCCAGCACTGTGGACGTGGTGATAGCTGACATTGTGTAACTTTGGCAGTTTCCTAATTTACCAAACCAGGAAAATGCCAGTGTCAGGTGTCCACATTTCCCAGCATTTCCGAAGGATGATCTCCAAAGGTCTCTTCCAACCCCACCTCCGTTCTGTGAGTGTATGAGTACCTGGAAAGCCGTGAATCGACTGAAGCTGCATGATGTTCTGCTGCGGTGTAACGACTGTAAGTACGGGAATGTCACATTTTTCAGCTTCAGCTGCTAACTTTAAACCAAAAAGGCAGTTCTTGGGCTTGCTTCAGTCAATCTTTGAAGAAACCAAATTGTGATTTTTGTAGAAATCAGGGCCAGACTCAAGTGCTCGTAGCAACCCGCACGCTGAGTTCAAAGCTGAGGTTCAGTATGGTGAAGGATATTAGAAGGAATTACGGTGAAGTTTGAAAACCTCAGTAGAAACCTGAGGTTTATGGCCCATACTGCTCATGCAGATCAAAGCTATGCTAATGTGATCTGGAGTTGCTTTAGTACCGTGCAGCCTCTCATTCCCTCAGTGCGTGCTTTGAGCATGCACTTTGCTTGCTCACTTTTATAATAAGACAACTTTAAAACAGCCTTCTGCTTGGGATTGGCCTCCTGAGGTAAAAAAATCACAGAGATGTTGAGTCTCGTGTTGCTTGCTCCAGCTTCATTGCGTCTGACGAAGGAAATACCTCGGTCGTATCTCAGTATTTCCTCCATAACCGTGTCGAAGGGCATTTTTACCTGGATAATGAAATGGTACCCTAGTTATATCCCTGGTCTTTGCATAACACCCACAGGAGGCTGGCAGCACGTTCACAACGACTGCGCAGCGTGATGGAAGGCTTTGGAAAGGAATATCGTGAGTATTGTCTTCAGGGATGGGTGCGCGTAACCTTTACGTTCTCCCTGAAAGAGGCACCGTGCAGCCCTTTGCTCTCGGTACACGAAGACGTGTGTGCTGACCCATCAATATAATGATGGGTCAGACTGTAACTGTTAGGCTCTGTGAATTCCATGGCTAAAGCCAGACCTATCAATTATGTCAGCGGGAGGTTACTGCCGAGACCAAAAGATTATAGGCTTGGCTCAGTCAGGCCCGTGCAACATCGCTGGTGCTGCCCTAGCAAAGAGTGAAATCTTCTGTGAGTGCAGTCCTGTGGCATCCAAATCCTCAGTCAGTCATGAAATTAAAATTGCAAAGGGCACTTTGCTTCCTGATCTTTTTTTTTTGTTTTCGTAAGAACCTAGAGAAAAATAACTCCCAGAGAAGCCTAATTTGCCCTAAACATATTGGATGGAAAATCCTTCGTCTCCTTCTTGGGTGCAAAACTAAATCATTAGTTTAAAAAGAAGTTTTTTTGATGTGCACACTGCGATGTCATGAATCCGGTTTCTTTGGTTTTGCCATAGTAGAGCATGGGGATTTTAACTAAGGGATCGCGAGGCATGGAGCGTGGAAGGACTGAGAGGTGATGCAAGCACAAAGCAGTAGGAAGCAGTGATCAGCAGCTGCTCTGAGGCAAACCTAGGAGGGACACAGGGACAGCACAGTGGCCTGCTCATCCAGCTTTCAGATCAAATGTCCTGCTTAGAGCTGCAGCACTTGGGGCTATTTTAAACACTCGAACATCTGTCCTGAGGTCTGAATACTGCTAATTTCAGTCTCCTGGCCAAACTCCAATCTGAATAATTATTCTGCTTACTCTTTTCCTAGCTTCCAACAACAGCCTCACTGGGGACAAATCATCCAGAGTCTGCTGATTCAACCATTCCTGTATCGCTGTGCCCTGTTGGTGGTCGCTGCTTCTCAACCTGTGGCTGTCTGCGTTTCCACAGTGCATTAAAGTGGGTTCTTCTGTGGTTTGTTTAAAGACTTTGGGACAAAAGATGCTGTCGGCATAAATGCTATCACAGAGATACCCTCAGACCCAGAACGTGATACGTGTTCCCTGGAGGCATCAGGTGAGGTAGCCGGGTGAAGGAACAAGCCATTTGGGAACAGGGGGTGTGTGCTCATGGTTTGGGAAGCTGGAGCTGCTGAGTATCATGAACAGGTACTTTTGCTGAGAAACACTGCCAAGCTACAGAAGCAAAGTGGAGCGTTACTGGGAACAGGAGGCTCAGTGCTTTGAGGTTTCCTATTCCCAGGAGATGAGGCTGCAGAGGATTTTTAGACCTTTAAGGTTTTTGTCCACGAGTAGAAGAGATAAAATTGCTGAGAAATTGGATAAGCTATTCCAGAGATTCTCTGTGTGGTTTCTTGAGGTCCTACATTTTGTTCCAATTATGTTACAGGTTCTTTTAAAAAAGTCCATACTCTGCCTGAAAGGTAAGGGAAAGCCCAAACCAGCACGAGATATAAGCAAGCAGCTCTCACAGCATGCATGGTGTTGTTTAGCTACAGCACCATCCTTGGTTCCAGACCTCTAGTCATTGCACAGCACCTGAGCCACCTGCCCAGAGGGTTTCTAAGCTTCGATGCTCAACGGCATGGCTCTCTCTAAATAACATCCACAACACAGTGACGTGCAAAAGTTATTGAAGTGAAGCTGTTCTAATACTGGGAGAGTTCTGTTATCTCATTCACAGAATGCTCACAGCAGCAGCAAGGAACACAGTTGACTCCAAGGTCTTGGCTTTCATTAACCTTTCTCTCCGCGTTGTGGGTAGAGGCACCACCTGATCTTTTCATGTAGCCTGAAAGCAGAGTGTACTAGGCAGCCAGAGGATGTCCTTTCTGTAGATAACATGAGTTTAGCAAGTACATAGCTAAGCTGTACACTCCTTCACTTGGGCATCAGCAGACTTATCATCAGGAAAAATCAGAAATCTATTCCTAAAGCTGTTCCTAAAATATGTTTTTAAATGATTAAATAATTTTTGAGCGTTAGCCTTTTGGCTGTCAATCTATAAAGTGTAGCATAGGTCTGTGGGGAAGTGCAGGATTCCGAGAACAAGATTCTATGCGTGGATTTTAATATAGACATGGAATTCAATATAGATGGATTTCAATGTGTGGATGGATTTTAATATATGTCTGAATGCTAATGTAGCTATGGATTTCAATATATACATGGATTTATGTGTGTATATATGTATGGTAAAGCACCTTGAGTAGAGATGCTCTGTTTGGTGTGCTGTACTCCATTTTTTTTTGGAGAACCTGAGTATAATTATTCAGTATCTGCCAGTTGTGTGTCTGCTAACACAATTCTAAATCCTTCAGTTTTACTAAAATTGAAGCATTTATACCAGAAGTGTTGAGTTCATTAGTTATCTGGAAGGATTGTTATGCTTCTCTACATTGCTAGGACGTGGTAGTGTTTATTGGTGCTCTTTCTGTCTTTGTTTCCTCTCTTGTGAAGCTGTACTAGTGAAACACTTTTCTTAACAAGCAGGGAACATCAATTCCCCCACAAAAAAGTCAACATTTGTCACCAAGGGAAAGGACAACAACAACAAAAAATCCTATAGTGCACGTTGCTGCTGACTGGTGTGGATGGTCTCTCAAGCCCAACAATAAAATAAAAGATGCATTTAGAGAAACTGAAGCATCTGTGAACAGTCTGCTCTGAGTAAAACGGATTAATTTTGCAACAGTCTTTATTTGCTGTGAGTAACGTGATGAGTTGTGCTGCACTGGCAGACACAACACTACCCAATCACACCACACTCCCCACATGCCAGAGCCCCTTTGCACTGCTAAACGGTTATTAGTTTTTTCTCTTTCAACATCTGCTTTAGTCACTCTTGCCAAGCAGCCATCCACTGACATCAGAACATGATGGTTAAGTATTTAGAATTACAAAACAGCCTTAGGAGCAGCATTTAGCCCTCATTTGGGATTTTTTTAACTTTACCCAGCACAGGACTTTAAAAACAAACACAGAAAGCTATTAGTAAAAGCAAATGGAAACACGTGAGTGCACAACTAACATCAATACAATATTTTGGCAAATACATTCCTTTCAGCAGGGTGAGACTTTCTTATTTGGATTCTAGCAGAACATAAACTTCTCAATCTCAGGAAAATTAACATTTTTTACCCAAACAGAAGCAGTCCGCGGCCTTTTCCTTTCTTTCAATAACAGTCCAATTCACTGATATTAAACTATATTGGGAAACCTGTTTAGGATCGAAGTAAAAGGTGCACGTCAGCAATTTTCATTCTGATGGGGGAGATAAAGGAGACCCAACTCTGCAGTACTGGGGATGAGTCAATTCTTTTTGCCTTGAAGGACCAGCCCTGGATATTAAGAATAACAGCCGGTTCCTAAACCTCTCGTAGGAACCCCTTAGTTTTTTCACTAGTACTCTCAGTCATAAGCACCAAGGGATCTTACTCTGAGCCTTCATTCTAACCTCTCTGTAAAAAGCAGCTTAGAAATAACAACTTGAGTCTGAACAGGACTCAGACCGCAATGTACTTATTATATACAGAAACCATGGGCTTACCCAGTTCGCCCGGCTTGGTGGTGTTCTCCAGTTTGACACCAACTGTCCTACAAAACAAGAGCTAGGAACAAGGCTAATGAAGAGTGCCTCCTTGCACACAGCGGACAGCCATCACAAGCTAAGGTTCCTCTATTTTATACAACAGAAGGCACAGCTTGGTCACATAGCTGGGCGGTTGTTCGTTCAAAATTGGCACGTTCCTCAAACTATTCCCGAACACGACCGCCGTAAACCATGCTCCTGGGCCAAAACACACCATGTAAGTCACACAGGCGTTTGGGCGTCCATCTCAGAACAGGCTTTTTTTAACTGTAAAATTGCAAGCCTCTGTTGTGAGCTAAAAGCTCTACAAGACAACCACAATGTTTATGTCCCCACACCCAGCAGAACGGCCCCTCTCCAGTTACAGAAAACTTTCACAGACAAATGAGAAAGACAGAAACTGCAGCCCACATATTGGCCTTTTTAAAGTCAGAGGCTGGCCTGCCATTCCCTAAAAGAGACAACTATTTTGTCTATACTGAACAGTTATAATTACTATGGTGTTGTGGGTCCTTGTCTGGATCCCCATGTGTCCCACCTGGGTTGCCATTATGTAGGTGGGTCCACCCTGGATCCCATCCTTCCCACTTGGTAATCACTAACATTGTGGGTCAGACACTCCGACTGCACTTCAGCCAAGAGCTGTGAGCTGAAGTGTCAGACACACAGGGAGGGTTTCACAGACTCACTGATGAATCTACAAGCAGTGAAACAACTGACTCAGTTTGGCAACGGAAGGCACCAGAACATTTTAATTCCTTCCCACCACCACGCATCAGAAAAAACCTCACACAAGACGCAGACCCACGGAGTTTCGTCACAGTGGTCCCTCTTTGCAGGCTTTTCAACTCCAAACTTCTCTGCCGAAAACACACAGATCAAACTGGCAGATTCTGCTCAGCTTTTAGAGCAGAACCTGTGGAGGCAAACAGAAATAAAAACAGGGCCCTCCCATGGGACTGAATTGACTGGATACAGGGACCAGTACAAACCCACTGGGTTTATATTGATACAAGATACGGAAGCAGTTGGTGGGGTCATTATCTTGGCAGCAGTTGTGGCTGAGAAGACTGTAAGTCTGCTTTGCAGGATTTAATGAAGGAAGGATATGAGTTTGTCGGAGCAAATCAACCGGTTTCAGACAGAAAGGTTCTACTTCATTGATTTTCTGGCTTTCTTCAAGGAAATGGTGTCAGAGACGCTGCTGGGATGGGTGAGACGGAGTAGAACCTGAGGCTGTACTTCAGTGAGGATCAACAGCATGGAATGGGCTACATTCCCTCTTTGAATGAGATACCACGTGTGGTTATTAGCACATGGTTTCCTCAAGGATCAGGGAGAGCCCTCTGTTGTCTGTCACTGCAGCTGACTGCAGAGGACAGCAGTATCAGCCCTTAAACCTCAGAATGAAGGTGAGGAAATGGCAGAATAGTGCAGCTGTGTCCTAGGAGACTTCCCCATTCACCACTCCAGCGGAACGGAGCAATCAGCCGGCGCAGACCAACTGAAGTGAACGCTCTCCCGTGTGCACTGAGAGCATTTTCACAGTGGCAGTGAGAGAGAGGATTTAGGAATTCTGACTACTTTAATCTTGGAAAAACCCACTTCAACAACTGCCCCATTCAGTTAGAGATATGAGCCTTGTGGAGGGTTTAAGCAGAAGAGGGGTTTAGCTGACAGCTGCTGAAGAAGGTATTTCCTAGCCTAGGAAATGGTGCTTGGCCAAGACCAAGGTTTTCCAGGGGAGTCTGCCTTTTGCTTTAGGTGGGGGAGCCCATGGGTGAGTTGAACTACTGTTGGCTCCAGCACTAAATGGTCTCCTTCCCCGTCTGCAGGACTGACACATCCCTTTGCATATCTTTCAGAGTCTCCCTCCTGTTAGGAGCCAACTCACCCTCTGTTTGCAAAACTAAGCACACCGGAGCCTCAACCTCTGAGCCACTTCAGAGCCACAACCTTCTGTTTAAGAGAATATCCACAGCAGGGGAGAAGAAAACCACAAGTGAGGAGGGAGAGAAGGCAGAGAAAGTAGAGGAGGCTGAACAGAGTGTTTAATCTTCATGTCCTTCATCTCTAGATGTTGGGATAAAGGTGGGTGAGTGCTCAGCACACAGGGCTCTGCCCCTCTGCATCTCCTAGAGGAGGGAGCTCATGTTTGCAGCGCAGTCTCTGGATTTTACAGCGCCCTCGTGTGGTCTCGGCTCCAGCACAGAACTTGTGCGGGAGCACAGAACCTGACTCGGGGGTTTGCGGTGGCGTGAGGCCAGTCACATCGGCTTTTGGACACGACACAACCCTGCTGTTCTGGCCTAAAGTCTCACATGAAGACTAGAGGCTTTGTTTTGTGATCAGAACAGCCATCCCTCACCTGACGGGCAGCCCCTGTGCTCCAAGAGCAGCCCTCCCTCTCAGGTAAATGACAGGTTGTGCTGTTTTCAACCTCTGGCCTTATTTCTCCTGGTTGCTCTTACGTGGCTTGTGAGGAGTGAGCAGGTGATTCCAGTCCTGTGCATAGGAGGTGGGTGGTTGTAACCTGGAAACCAGGATCTTCAAGCAAATGGCAGCTCTGAGACAGAGAGGTGAAGGCTGTAGGGGTAGAATCATAGAATCATTAGGGATTGGAAGGGACCTTGAAAGATCATCCAGTCCAATCCCCCTGCCACAGCAGGATGACCTAAACCAAGTCATACAGTCAGTTAAGGTTAGAAGGGACCACAGCATCATCCAGTTCCAGCTCCCCTGCCATGGGCAGGGACATCCCACCCTAGATCAGGCTGGCCAGAGCCTCATTGAGCCCGGCCTTAAACACCTCCAAGGATGGTGCCTCCACCACTTTTTCTCAGATGTGACAACCACACCAGAGACTTGACGAAGTTAGAAATCCCTGTGGGAGGCAACTGTTGATGGTAGCATTGCCCAGAAGTCACTGTAGGCTGATTTAACACCCTGAGCAATGCCTGAACAAGAGCTTACTGGAGCCACTGGGAGCCTGGTGGTTGTGCTGCGTGTAGTGCTGTTGCAAGGTATTTTCTTCTCGTAAAAAGAAAGAATTGGCTGGCTCTCAAGGTCACCTTTGCTCCTGTCTTGTCCTGTGCCACACCTGACTGCTTCTGAGGACCACACTCTCCAATAACCAAGGCCTCTGCAATACCATCAAAGGTAACGTCGGTGAGGAAAGAGCTGGTGGCAGTGCCCTGGCTGATGCTGAATTGTGGCCTGTAAATATTTCCACAGCAAAACACGCTGCATTAACTAACACTGAAATGCAGCATGGAGAGGGCACTCAGCCAGAGTTCCAGGTTCTCCTCCCAGCTCTGCCGCAATCATGCTCCATCTATTTGGCTGACTGTCATAGAAGAGCCATGATGAGATTCCTAAACCCTTCCTCTGACCCTAAACCAGTAGAGTGCCCTGTGTAACAATTAACTGTCCTTGCTGTGGACTTTGGGACCCAAATATTGACCTTTCCATGCACTCATATGTCCTCAAACTGCCATAATCCTGGCTCACGGAACTATTTGACATCCCACCATCAAAACAGAATGGGAGAGACAAGATCTAGAGAGAACAGTAGGTCTTAGCAGCCAGTTCACACCAGCCCCTTTGAGGAGAGGTGAACTGATGTGAGTTCATTTCTATGCAACTTGAAGGAAAGTCTTCAGCAAAAGATGAAAGGAAAAGGTGTCGTGCAGCCGGATTTGATGAGACCTGCCAGGCACTGTGACCTTGGCTAGCTCCTGAAGACATCTGAAATACGTGGCTGTGAAAACTGTAATTTTGCACCTATTTCATTTGTTCTCCCTAATTTTCTGCAACTTTCACGTGTTTGAACCAGTGCTCCCCATTGTTTGCCCCAGTCCCCTTTCCCACCAGTGCTCTCAGCAGTTCCTTATTGTCTCCTCTGCCAAACTCCATGCAGATGGCCAGAGGCGTTTCTTGCGTCACAGTGATTATCTGCAAACACCAAAATGGGTCGGCGAAGCGGACGCAGCTTTGTGGGGAGAGCAGGCAACGGGGTAACTGCCCTGCTCAGTGAAAGGTGTCCAGATAGATGTGTGCAATCTTTGCAGCTAACCCATGCAATGAATAAGTTATCACGGCAGAAGGTACCTCTCATTCATCACTTGCAGAAATAATCTGGTGGCAGGAAGACGAAGGATCTGCCGTATGTTTTGGTGTTACCTAGAATTCGTAGGTATCTGCGGATTGGTTTTGCTGCATGTTGTAATTTCTTAGGTGACACATGTGAATGTGCCTTAGAGATGGCCAAGATTCATGATCCTCTCCTCCTTCCCAGCAGCCACCATTAATGAAAATGATCAATTCTAGCGGAAGAGCTCAGCTCCTGTGTGTGGACTTTGGATGTCCCCTCAGATACACAGCAAGCCAGATTCCCACAGAGCCACCGTGTGCCTTAGCATTGCGTTAAAGCCCACGGTACTGTATCTGGACACCGTGCTCTGTCCTTGAAGAAGGACAAAGCTTTTGACTAAACCCACAACAAAGCTTTGTTTAACCCTCAGCAATCTGGGCTCTGTTAGCCTGCTGGACTGTCCCTTCAGATTGTGCCTGGGTGTTTTATTGCAGCTGTTTGGACCTAAAGTGGAGACGAGAGTGGACAGGAGAAGTTGAGAAGGAAGAAGAAGCAAAGAGAGGTGAATAGCTTTATTTAGAATGGAAGTGTGTGCTCGGAAAGGGAACAACGTGAAATACAGCCTTTGAGGATGTAGGTTTCCACGTTACTTCTGCCTAGTTCTGCAGCAGCTCATCCTCCCCTTTTCAAAGACCAGTAAATCACTGTGTCACTTCCTGACAGTGCAGAGGGAACATTTCTGGTGCCCTGTCACAGTTCTACAACAATCTGATGAGCCAGGGCACAAGCTACAGTCCCTTTCGCTGTCCCCCCAAAGCAGACTCTGAGGTGGCGTGAACATCAGCGTACCCAGCATGAGATCTCACTATCCTATTCTCCACCAGCAGGATGATGAATTTCCAGAAGACAGAATATCCCAAAACATTTTACCTTTTGGATTATGGACCAAACTTTGCTTGATTTCCCCCGTGTGAGTTATCAGCACGGGAAACTGGAGAAGCCCTGCTGGCCTCAGTGGGATGGATGAGCTTGGCCCTTTGCTTAGCAGCTCTGTTATTAAATTGGTCAGTCTGCAAGGGATAACAGAAAAAAGGTGAGAGCTGTAGGTATGTTGGGATGTGCCCCGGGTGGCGTTGTAGTGGGGTCGAATACAAGACCCCACTTGTTCTGTACCGCAGTGCTGACATCACACGTGCAACAAGCAGCCGCCTCATCATTCGCAGCATCCAGGCAAGAAGCCTCTCAGAACCATAGCAGGACTGCAACAAATGGCCTGAAACGAGGTGTAAAGATGAATAAAGGATGATTTCCTTATTCCAGCTTGGAGAAGGAAGTTTTTGATTGCTTTTTTTCTTCCACAAAGCGGGAAGATAAATTAGAAAGATTTGCATCTAATGCGAACGGTTCCGTGTAACTCAAATGAGCAGAGAAAAATACATCAAAGATGAGGATGAATCATACGTCTGCTCAGTCCTGTTCTCATTATACATAAATCTGAAGTGGAACCAAGGCCACTTAGGAATAATTTCATTAAAATAATGACAAGGGTTATTTCTGCAGCACGCAGAACAGTAACAGGAATTTAATAAGGCTGAGCATCACCAAATGCAATCTTAATTACTACAAACACGAATTATCAGCTGGACTGAGGCAGATGAGACAATTAACTCTTGAGAAAGCACTGTACAGCTGCTAAGGTGGGACCAACATCCTGAGAGATTGGGTGTAGTTGTTACTTTGAGCACACGCCACTTTGGACCAAACCATGAAAGCAACACAAGTTCTCCTCATTCTGCGTCTTTGACTGTTGTACAGCCCTTGAATTCCTCCCAGTGTTTTGTGTTTCTGCTGTCTGCCAGCCCCAGGGCTTAGTAATAAACCCCCACACCAGCTTAGCTCCTCGGTGCTGCCCGAGCTGTCATCAGGCGACAGCACAGACCACATGATGCCCTGGATCTTCACAGGTGCTTGTGCTGGGTTATCCCTCTCCTGTCTGTAACTACCAACCTTGTTGTGGGAGGAACTTCACTGAATTACCAGGTAGAAACCTTCTGATTTCCACAAGTCCCCTACTTCAAGCTGTGAAGGTTATTAACAGCTGCTTCTCTGGTCAGGTTTTTATCCTTCAATCTCATGTGGCGATCCCGTGGTTCCAGGCTCCATGGTTCCCTAAGTCACCACAGAAATCCAGACTGAGCAAAAGTGTGATTTTGTGGGGCTAAAATTCTGATCTCGAATTACAGCTGAGACAGACCAGTCGACGACACTGACACCCTCTGGATATTGGGGGTGGCTTAACCTTTGCCACAAAGCTCAGGCTTGGGAATAGGGAATGATGATAACAATGACATTAGGTAATTTATTATAGTAGTAATTAGAAGGTGTAATAAAGTATTGTAATGACTAAACGAGGTACTTAAGCAGCATCATGAGTTCTCATTTAAAACTGGCAAATGAGAACAAAATGAGGAAGTTACTGCTGGCATCACTGAAACTCCCGGAGTGGGGAAAAACCTGAATCAAGTGTCATCTAGTGGCCACACAGCGACAAGGCTGAGCCTGCTAGAAGCCAACAGAAGAGTGGAAATAACCACAGAACCTCAGGATCTCTGTGGCTGGAAGAGTCCTTCAAGATCGTCAGGTCCAGCCTTGGACCCAGCGCTGCCAGGTCACCACCAAACCCAGAGCCTCAACCCCAGTATGTTTCAACCCTTTGAAGTGCTGAGAACTGAGGTTGACACAGGAATGATTCCTTTTTCCTGCAAGACACCACCAACGCCAGATTCTTGTGGGGAGCGTGGAGAAAAATACTCTCCTGCTTTGTTTTGCCAGAACTAAGTAATGTTGAGAGAGAGCCTGCACTGGAGAATGAGGTGTCTGCTCCAGGGGGGAGGTTACTGAAGCAGCACCACAGTATAAAAGTGGGGGCAGAGACAGTGTCTGTGCAGTCTCTCTCTGCAGGACTCTCCTTCCTCTCTGCAGACAGGCTGACTCGGACTGTGAGTTGGATGGATATTTTCTGTGATAAATTCGAGTGGGTTTTCTTTTTGTTGTTGACATTCTCGCTACCTCTGGGTTTTCTGTTGGGTTATTTGTGGTCAGAGGTGTTCTCCTTTGTCTCGATGGTGATGGGTTATGCAAACTTATCCCCACATGATGTAGGAACCGACCATAAACTGTGCTTCCTGCTGATGGCCATGCTCCTTGGGCTGGGTTACAGAACTGTCAAAACATCCCTCCAGATGCAGGGACTCCCCCACTGCTCTGGGCAGCCTGAGACAAGGGTTGATAACCCTTTTGGAGAACAAAATCTTCCTCACACTCAGCCTAACCCTTCCTTGGAGCAGCCTGCAGCCATTTCCTCTGCTTCTGTCACCTGGCGCCAGGAAGAAGAGGCTGAGACTCTCCTCGCTCCAACCTCCTGAAGTTTAGGGACTTGTGGAGAGGTCTCCCCTGACTCTCCTTTTCTCCAGCTCAAGCCCCCTAGTTCCCTCAGCTGCTCCTCAGAGCACTGGTGCTCCAACCTGCTCACAAGCCTTGCAGCCCTTCTCTGGACTCGCTGATACTGAGTCAATACTCAAATGGTTTTCTCAATCTCTGGTGGCATCAGCTCTCTGATGAAAGTTGTACCAGCGGAAGAGATGATTTTAGGACCCCTGCACCAAAGGTGAGGTGCAGCACAGGTGCTGGGTGCATGGCAGGAGGCACTGGGACTGTGGCACACACAGCCTTTCTGTGCAGCAGAGGGAATCCAGAGGCCCAGGTTAGCCACTGGAGTCACTTGTCTTTCTAGAAGGTTTCTGTGGTCTGTGCCACCACTGCTAGTGTCTGCCACAGCTGAGGTAAAACCTGTGTTGCATCTGCCTCACTCACACCTCTGGCTGGCACCGTGGAGGAACCCAGATGCAGCAGCTGTCACTCACCTACCTTTCCTAAACACCAGCACTGCACGAGAGGCTGCTTTTCAGCAACTGCCGCAGACAGAAAAAGAAAGCCAATGGCCTCCTGGCTTGTATCAGCAACAGTATGACCAGCAGGAGTAGGGAGGTGACTGTCCCCCCTGTACTGGAGCACTGGTGAGGCCACACCTTGAGTACTGGGGTTCTTGAGTTCTGGGCATCTCAGTACAAGAGAGATATTCAAGTGCTGGAGCAGTGCAGAAGAGGACAAAAATGGTGGTCTGAAGAATACATCTTGTGGAACTTCTTCCCAGTGAGGGTGACAGAGCACTGGAACAGGCTGCCCAGGGTGGTTGTGGAGTCTCCTTCACTGCAGATGTTCAAGGCCTGCCTGGATGTGTTCCTGTGTGACTTGGTTTAGGTGATCCTGCTGTTGCAGGGGGATTGGACTAGATGATCTTTCGAGGTCCCTTCCAGTCCCTGATGTTCTGTGATTCTGTGAAGGAGCTGGGACTGGTTAGTTTGAAGAAGAGGAGGCTGAGGAGAGACTCATTACTCTCTAGAGAAGGAATGTTGTACTGAGATGGGTGCTGGTCTCTTCTCACGGGTCTTAGCAATAGAACAAGAGGGAAGGCAGCACCAGGGGAGGGTTAGGCTGGACATTGGGAAAAATTTTTCAGAGAAAGAGTGGTCAGACAATGAAACGGGCTGCCCAGGAAGGAGGTTGAGTCACCATCCCTAGAGGTGTTTAAAGGTCATTTAGGTGCGGGGTTGGTGGATATGGGTAGAGCAGGGTTAGTGGTTGGACCTGGTGATCCCAAGGGTCTTTTTGAACATGAATTATTCTACGATTCTATGACAGGGACAGGGCTCCAGCAAATTGCCCATAACTTTATAAAGGGTGCTGTCCTGTTCTCTGTGTCATCTCTACCCTTGCCCTAGGGTCAGAGCAACTTCAGGTGTGAAAGCCATTTGTTTTGTTGTCAAAAAAGAAATAATTGAGAATTGCCAAATTGCTGAATATTTCTTCTTTTCACTTCCCCCAGAAGTAAGTAGCACCCAGTGCTGTGGGTTTACTTCTAGGAGAGAGAAGTGAGCCCCCATGGAGCTGAACATTTCCTGTTGCAAACCAGCACTGCCTGTATTTGAAGAGCCAAAGGTACTTGTTTGCTCTCCCTGTTCTGTAAAGCCCATAAAGGGTGAAAGACAGAGAGGTTTCTGTAGGTATTGGGAAATACCAAGAGCTGCACTGCAGTGGTCTAAGGGCTGCTTCCTTGCACAGGATTCTGTTCACTGAAACAGAAGGGCACACACCTGCTGGTGCCCAGACCGAGTCTTCAGCTGCACCTTCCCACATAAAGTCAGCCTTAACAAATTAACCAGCTGAGTGGGGTGCAGAAAGCTGTCCAGGAGAGGTTCATAAACTCAGAGAAGGGCTCAGGTTGCAAAAAGCCTTTAAGATCATCAGTGCAACCAGTAACCCAATTGTCCCAAGTCCACCCCTAAACCCTGTCCTTGAGCTCCAGGGATGGCGATTCAGCCCCCTCCCTGGGCAGCCTGTTCCAAGGTCTTTCCAGGAAGAAGTTTTTCCTCATGGCTAACCTAAATTTCCCCTGCTGCAGCTTCAGGCCATTTGCTCTTGTCCTGTCCCTTGTTCCTTAGGAGAAGAGACCAACTTCCACCCCTCTACACCCTCCTTTCATGTAGTTGTAGACGACAATAAGGTCTCTCCTCAGCCTTCTTTATCTTCAGAGTAACCAGCCCCAGTTTCCTCAGCTGCTCCTCACAAGGCTTGTTCTCTAGACCCTTCAGCAGTCTCAGTGCCCTTCTCTGACCCTGTTCTAGCACCTCGATACCCTTCTCGTATTGAGGTGCCCAAAACAGACCCCAGTACTTGATTGCGGCCTCAGCAGTGCTGAATACAGGAGGACATGCTGCAGCATGTTCCACAGCTAGGGAATACTTCCATTCGCCGTAGCAGGATCCTGTCTTTTACTTTTTGGTGATTTTGTAGTGAGGAACACCCAACCTTTAGTACCCAACTTGGAGCAAGGAAAATTATAAGCACAAGTGTTTCGACAGATTGATCACCAGCTGGTAAATAATGTGTAGGAAGGTTTGTTCTCTCATCCGTGTATGTTCTAAATGCTTGTCCCCACCTTTTCAATGTGAACTACTAAATAACCACATTTAAAGTACTAGGGGAAATGTGCTTTTACATAACATGTGCCTCAGATTTCCTTATGCAGTAAAGAGTAGCCTAAAACGTCAAGACAGGACTTAAATTTTAATCTTCCCTCCCGCACTAGACATCCTCTTGGGCTTTATGTAAATCCAAGGGCTTTCCAACACATTTTGAGAAACACTGGCTGGCCAATGGCTGGGTGTTTAGAGCTGTCTGGGTGCTGAGGCTGCAAGAGTTAGCAGGAGACTTTGAGTCAGAGACATTCAGGCAGAAGAAACCACCAGGAGCTTTTTGGGACCAAGCTTCTCGACATGTACTGTGCCATTCGGCCAGCAGAACTGCTTGAGAAGAAGGAGGTTCTGAAGCAGCCAAAACTGAGACCTACAGCTGTGGGGCTTAGAGTAAAGTTTCCCTTCAGTAGGTCCCAGCACTGACAGTGAGGGAGGCAGTTTGTCCTCTGATCACAGGCACTGCTGCATCTGTTTGCAGAAGTTTGTCTTCAGTAAAGAAACTTCTCATGGAAATGGGCTGTGTTTGCAGAGAAGGGCTGTTACTGTGCTGTGACACTGGTGTGGTGCCACACGCTGTCCTGAAGGGATTAGGATTCAGTCCCCATTGCTTAATGAAGAGTCATAAACAGCAGCAACAAGTAACAGCAGGACTCTGCCTGGTGAAGTGAACACAGACATGACCACAGGCCATCCCAGCCCCCAAACTGGGGCAGGATGGTGATGCTGGGCAGATGTTCTTCCTTGGTCCATTAACATCAGGAGCAGCTGGGGCTAATTAGCCCAAATGAAGCCTGGTTAGGTTATGTAGCTCGTGGCACCCGGACTGGGCTCTTCTGCCTGGTGTGGAAAGAAGTTGGTTTGCCTTTGGAGAATGACAGCTCTTTTAGATACCTGAGGATGCAGGTATGTGCCTTTGTCAAAGTCTTTAGTGATAGTTTTGGTTCCAAGACAGGTAGTTGTCTCCCTTCTGTGTCTTGTTTTCTTAGTCTTTTGGCAAGTCTGG